>JAHZNE010008122.1:0-39470 GCA_027744055.1 Callyntrura sp. NNG-2020
TTTTTGGTCAGCGTTCTCCCCACAAGTAAAATCCTTATCTAACTAAGCTGACCCTTTTTTAAAGATTAACGCTGGTCGCTGTTATCCCAGGTCACTCAAAAAAACACTACCGTTACGACGCCGCTTTTATATTATGGGGAACATTTGGCATTTAGTTGGAAGAAGACGCTCGTGCAGCTTTGCTTACCACGTATCGGTAGCGAATAAGATGGAATTTAGTATGGCTCCCGTGTAGTTAGACGGAGCTTGTCAAGGTCATCATTAGTAGAACTTGCAAATTTTAAACATGTACAAATTAAATTAAATAAATAAAATTTAAAATGCATATGAGTGCCAGGCATTATAATGAAATAGGTTATTACATTTCGACCAAGTAATGATGTACCTTTAAGCTGCTTGCTATTATTATTATCCTTTTGCAAGTCGCTGCATTATTTTTCCTACTTATCAACAAAGTGGCCTCCATGATGAAACGTACTTCGATGACTTTCATACAACGTAGTTTGAAGTTTGCTGAGAAGATGTACCAATTTCATTAATTACTGTTTTAACAATTCTGCAAAGACCTGTTCAAAAATAAGCATATTCCTCGTAACGTCCAGGGAAAGCATCGCTTCAAAGAGAAGTAAAATAAAACAATGCAAAAATTATTTAATGTGCCTATTACGTACATGCAGGACTCCGTTAGGTTAACTTGCATTTTCAATTATTACATACTTTATTTTCCATTAGATTCGGATTAGTAGTTATTCATATTGTTACACGGTATCATGAACGTTGCACATAACTTCAGCATTAAAAGCCATAATGAAACTGAACGGTTGTAGGTAACTATGCTATTGTCCGTAATAATAGGGGTATATTACTGCATATGTTACTATATCAAAAAGCCATAATATCGAAATATCGAATGCCAAAAGGTTGACTGTCACCCGACCTCAACTTTCTACAAACATGAAATCCTTCCTTAAATCATAGTCCCTCTCTAGGCTTTGTTTTTCCTACTAATCATGTTATGCCTTCCATCTTTTGCCAGAATACGGTAAATTTGGTTCACACAAAAGGATGTAGGTAGACACGTTAAACTTGTCACTTACACTACATCGCATTCGCGGTTTTCTTTCTTTCTTTATTTTTTTTTATCTCCCTGGCAGCAACTCGGCAAAAGTTACCTCGATTTCGTTATACACACTATATAATCACTTTTGATAGAACTAAAATACTGACTGAAATTGACTGTGTTTTGCTGACATGGCTCTTCTTGAAGATGACAATGACGCCTAGGAACTGATGCGTTTCATAAGTTTGGTGAAAAGACCAAAGGCAGTGGAAGCAATGAATGTGAGCAACAACAGTAGGCTAAAGAAGGATTTTGCCTTCTTTAAAACAGATGGGGATTCAACAGAAACTACTAAAGATTTTTTTCTCTTCCTTACATGCAAGAGGGAGCGAGAAAAAGGGACCGGGAGAAAGTGGCACACCACCACCACGGACAAAAATGACTGAAATGAGAGATTGTGATACACACATCACACATGTTTTCTAGAAATACTTGTTTCGTTTCTGTCGCGCCTTTCATACTCTACTCAGAACAAACATATTACGAAGGGTTTACTTCAGTCATTTTCTTTTTTTTTCTTTTATGAATGTTGTCGTAAATGAGGACAATGACGGCGACTTACCTACTTCGATACACAGCTATATGCCTTATATACTGCTGAAGAGATGCCTACAGCCACACACGACATAAAGACAGAGTATAGTCGTCTTTTAGCTTGTATGTATACATACATAAAGAAAAAGTTAGTGGGGATAATACACAGGGAAAGCAATCTGTCTGTTTGGAATACCAATTGAATTGAGTTGAATGTAGAGCTTGCTCCGTACAAAACTTAATACAACTGTAAAGATATTTCAGAATTTTCAGATACTTTGTGCTTCCTTCCATTCTCCTTTTACACAAAGTCAAAAGTTTTTTATATACATTTTTTGAGGGGAAAGTACTGCCTAATGTACAGACAAGTTTGTACAGATGCACACTCCACACGAAAAAAAACTCGTGTAGTTTATTTTTTACGCTGTAAAATCCATCCATTTTCTTCAATATACTTACATATGAGTTTATCATAAAAAACAGAGAGTTGCAGCTTTGTAGGAGCATCTAAATAGAAGCCCGCTCATCGGAGTTCTTAAACTGCTGCACACAAGACGCCCCCCGTAGGTGGGTCCTTGCCAAGCTTAAACTGGAGGGGAAAAAGATAGTCGTGAAGTGATCAGCATATATTTTCACCTTAATGTTCGAAATGTTATCGCGCATAAGAGATGGTGGGACAACCGCAGGAATAGTCATCAATCATGTGGATGATAACCCCTTTACAAACTACACCGCTCTCTACTGCACGATTGGCGGCACTGTTTTCTCCTCATTTAAAATATTTAAGTGACTAAATTGTTTAAACAGTTCTTTATATAATGATAAAATATGTGCTTATGTGTTTTCTTTTCTTTCCCAGTTTTCTCTTTCCTTATATCACATCATCATACTCCATTTTATTGTGGTGCCTCCCATAAAGAACATAAAAGGAGAAAAAATCCATTTCGCTGTAAGCATTACCACCGCCACTGCTCCCGGTGATAGTGCTGAGTAGTAAAAAAATGGAAAAAAGGCAGAGATGAGAATCGCGATAAAAACTAATATAATTCCAGTTCCTTTCTGTCTCTCCCCCTCTTCCCTCTGTCTCTGTCTTTTCTCGCGCGCTACTTATTTAGTTCAATTCACAGACAAATGGTTGTCACCAGACAAAAAAAATCATTTTTTTTCTCAATTCCCTGAAGTACTTCTGTAAAAATGAATAATACCATTTTTTGTGGAGAATAGAATGCAAATGAGATAGACGGGTAGAGAATACAAGAGAAAAAAAATGCGCCTTTCCTTTCTTTTTATTTTTGAGGGAAAAAATCACGCAACCAACAACCAGAAGCAGACAGGCACCGTTAGCTCAGTGGCATCCCTCATTTTGATGGCATGACAGTATAAAAGTACCGAAAAATAAACAGACCACATATGTACTACTACTTAATACAACATATACAAAGATATTTCTGCACACCAACCCTCGCAGCATAACTCTTGAGCACATCCCTAACAAACATCGTAGACTATCCCCTTTTACATTTTTATATTATATTTCGCGAATATCGCAAGAAAACAATACATTTTTATGATGTTTCATACAGTGATAAGATGAAACACGACAAAAATGCAGATATTTTATGGATCGCAAGTCGAGCACAAGCTCTCTGTACGTAGGTACTTTTATTTGCTGGGATATCAGTGGATAGAAAGTGTCTTTTGCATTGATTATTTCTTCACACGACGCCCCTTCTATTTTTTCCCAATTCCCGGTGCCACCACATCGCACAACAGTCTCTTGGCAGACTACTTAATACCAAGAATAAGTACAACATAGCCCGGGTAACATGGCACATGTAATGTACTCCGTTTTCACTTTGGATGGAGGATATCGTCGTTTCGAACGTCGAGCTAGATTGAGTGTACTTCAGTTAAAAGGAAGTAACGTTCGCGCGTGGCACAAGTCTCTATTCTGTAGGAAGAATAAGGTAAAAGTAATAATAATAACACGTATGTTCCGTGTGTGATAGCAAAACCAGGGATATTTATGCGTTTATTATGTATCATCAATCATGAAAAATATCTACAAATATCGTCTTTTGTTCGGGGTTCCTATTTCCATTTTACCCTTCAACTCAATTGACTCTCTCTCACTTCTCTTCGCTCCAGACTCTATATCCGTCCTCCCTCTCTCTCTTTCTCTCTTGTTCTGTCTCAATACATCATTATCTACTGCAACCCCAATACCGCAACAATACGTTGCTCAAATTGCAGTACCCTTTATACCTCCCATGGAAAGATCCCAAAATGTCGCGTTACGGTGGAGTTGCAGCAGCTCCACAAAATGCAATCATAATTGCAACGTCTTTGACAAAATACTTCCCTTGATGCGACATACTTTCCGATAACACGGTAGTATCACACCCGATCTATCCGAGGACCAATCGCAACTTTGCACAAAGCCTTCTCCATAATAAATTTCCGGTGTTTTTGCAGTTCGGTCCGGTTATCACAATCGGTACAAATAACCATGTTGTAATTTAATATTGATCTGATAATGGGTATGTCATAAGGGAGGGAGAAAACGATATATCGTTTATTGTACAACATGGCAACAATGGAAGGGGCTATTGTGTAGGCACATCCCTAGGTGTTACCATGCTTCAGATTCTGGGTCATCTATTTCTGGCATTTCCTTGTGTAAGTTGGAGAGACGAGCTTTGTTTTGAGCAAGAAGAAGAAGAGAAATTGGGAAATCGGAAATGAAAAAATAAGAGTATGATGGGTTATTATGATGGTTACAGTAATATGATGGTATCATGGTAGTCGTCATCATATTTGTGGAGTGGATCCATTTTCCCAATTGCATGATGATAATATATACGCAGTATCTTGCCATCGTAATAGCGTAGTATTGACAATGAAAAAAGTCAACATAAAGTTTTGCAAACACATTCCACATCCTATCATCAAGATGGCGGTTGTGGTTGTGGCGGCTGTGGGGTTGAGCAGGAGAAGTGGATAAATTCGTTACTAGTTTTTATA
Source organism: Callyntrura sp. NNG-2020 (assembly GCA_027744055.1). Lineage (NCBI taxonomy): Eukaryota > Metazoa > Arthropoda > Collembola > Entomobryomorpha > Paronellidae > Callyntrura > Callyntrura sp. NNG-2020. The sequence goes on from JAHZNE010008122.1 coordinate 4,679, forward strand.
CGACAAGATCAACATTATCGCTCTCATGCTCGTTGGCATCGCCGTCAACATCATGGTCGTGTAAGAAAGATAACGATGTCGGAAATCAAAGCGGAGCGAAAGTGAAATTATACATTGTAAAAAAGGCCGTACGCAGGGGAAGAACGTGTTTGAAGATGATAGCCGGCTCTTGGAATATTTGCTCATATTTTAGGAAGCCAGTAGTTATGTTAAAAACCGAGACACACGAGTAGATATGCCTACTAGAGAGTGCTGGTTGTGTAAGAGAGGAAAAATGAAATCATGAATAATGCGAATTCATCTCAAACACATAATTTTCTTGGGAAACACGCAACGAGAAAGATGGGATTTTTTTTTGGTTGTTGACGTTCAGTTAAAGAAGTGGCAGGCCAGATAAAATATTTTATTTCCCCCTATTTATTTTCTCAATCTGCATGTCTATTCTCCGTTGAATTTACCCAGTGACAGGCTGAAATAAAATGGAATGGAATTGAATGATGCCATTATCCAAAAAGAAATGCTAATCGCAGTAAGGAAAAAGGAACGAAGAGGGAAAATCTAAATCGATTTGTTGAGGAGCGTCGAATGTGTGTGGTGTAAGTGGAGTAAGTATTACGACACGAAATTGCTCTTGCCTTTTGGTAAAAACAGAGTAGTAACTTGAGTGTCCCCTGAAAGATGAATATTTACACGGGAAAGAGGCGACAGTTTTATTAGAGGGAAAACAGAACAGAAACTAGAGCATGCTTAAAAATGCAAGAAACCGTTTTAACATCGTTTAAGAAACACTTTATTTTCCAAATTCTATCAACGAATTTTGCCAAACGTTAACTGTTGCTGGGAATACATCTGTGTTTTTGATTTTCAACGTGCCGAGACACGACGAGACAAGATGCCACACATTATTAAATACATCACTGTTTAAAAAAAAAGCGGTTACGACGACAAGGAAAATTGACTTGAGCCTTACATCATTTTCTAGAACATAAAAACTCCATCGACGTGTTTGCCGTTTGGAGTGCTGATCCTACTTACACATCAATTCTGACTAAATTTATTTTACGTTTACTTTTTTGTAATTCGATATATAAATTGTGCTGAGGCTCTAAAGAACGGTTTCTACTCGGTAGTCAACTGATATTCCTCCGTTACACATAACCCTCCCACGATGGCGGTGAGGCCTTCTAGCGGAGCATTTGTAAACCAAGTTGTTATAATGCAACTACACTGATGCAAACCCACGTTAAAATCAGCAATAGAAAGACTAACCGGTATTACTTTTTTGCACATTGTTCCCTCGCAGTGCATTATGTAGCACTAAGCAGCGCGCGGTAGAAAGGAGAAAGGGAAAAAAATTAGGCAAAGGAATCGAGCAAGAAGATGACGATAGTGATGCTGACGATGACAAGGTTTTTGTCGGAGAACTCGAATTTCTACGACGACAATACCAGCATGTATTATAATAAGATATGCAGTTACGAGGCAGCAGGGAGAGTGAGCATTGTACACATACAGCCTGGTTGTTTCTATCGGCTTCCTTTTCTTACTACTGGCCCGGTTTTTATGTCCCGACTCCAACTATCGCCGTTCCGTGCCACATGCTTTGTGCAAAATGTGAAAAAGAAAACCGAGTTGAGCTGCGATAGAGGTCTGGCTTTCGCTATCTCGTCAAGTTACAATCTACGGTTCGTGTACAAATACCAGTACAGTGTGGAACTTGGGGTTTTTTCGATGGTACGGCAAGAAGCGCGCATATAATAGCGTAATGCCATGAATGGTGTAGACAAGTTTGCATTAGGACGGTGGTAGTTTTTCTTTCTATGCAAACGGTCGGTCGATAACAAACTAAGAACTCTCACACATGCATGCACGGTATGAATGTAGGCTAAACCGGGAATATGGTTTCTCCCTTTGCATTTTCACTTTTTCATAGATCCCTTTTAGTTATACAGAAAAAAGAAAGTAAAAAAGAGAACCCAGACAAGGAGCTTATATTATTAATCATATTTGGTTGTTTTCTACTGTACAATCACTATTTGTCTGTCATTCGGATGTACTACAATTACTCATGTCCCTCTCATCGTAATATGCCCAATTTTGGTCATTTTCTTTACAAATAATGTAGATATGCTGCAGTAGGAAAATGTGCCATTACGTTATTCGCCGTTGATTGTATGAGTATGCAAGTGCTATTGTTAAGTACTCTTTGCGTGTGTACTTTGCCAATTCAATGGATTCCAATCAGACAAAAGACGGTTCTGTTATCTGTCTGTCTGTCTAATATATATTATAATAATATCTGTCTTTCTAATAAAGAACAAAGCCAAAAATACAGAAAGAGGACCAGTGATGCCCTCTAACAGAGGACGAGGCAACAACGTAACACTCGCCAACTTTCTCCTGCTTGAATGTATTTTCCGCACTAGATGTCTCTTTCAACTGCTATTCATTCTGTTCACTACCAGCCCCCTGACTAGAATAGCAGCGACGCCAAAGACAACTGGGGAAACGCAATACACAGAGAGAAAAATTGGACGAAGACGGTGATGTTCTCAAAAGGAGGAGAAATATTGTGATAAAGTTGTGTGTTGCACGCTGAATACACAACAACAATAACAATAAAGCGTCAAATAGCTCATTCGAGTAACGTGTTCGTGTTGTTTAATTTGTATCGAAATGTGTGTTTGTGGGTAGGAGAACATGGACAGGGGCAGAAAGGGACAAGAGAAAGACTAATAACAAGACAGAGAAAACACGTCGGAAAGATTTTTTCATCTTTTCCCCCTATACCTCTTTGACTACAGTCAGAGCTGCCCACACTCACGCTCTGTTGCCTTTGCTTTGAACGGAGCGGAGAAGAAAATAAATGTGGCCTGTTAAAGTCGGTTCTATTTCACTTGTGAAAAAGCCTACTTATCTTGCTTTTGCCGGGAGCAGCAACAGCAAAAGCAAATGTATACTTGTTACGAGTATTTTCTCTTTGGTTGTCATGCCTTGCTGAATGAATGCTTGCTTACCCCAGTACTACTGCTACATTAGCAGGAAAAAAAGTTTTTCAAGATTCAACATGATATGGTCTGGCTTTTACTTACAAGGCACATATATGTATCTACCTGTGTAGGTACACACTTATTTGTTGTATATCTTGCCGCTTGCCATTTATAAACATATGCACATACGTATATACATATTTATATGTATATATATATATTGCCCTGTGGACATGATAACTTAAAAGCAAGGGGAAATAAAATTAATAGCATATGTTGCTGTGTGTAAATGTGCACGGCGTGCAGCGCAATGTCACTACTCACTACCATTTTCGACGTGGACTCTCTTTCCCTCTTCCACTTCTTTCTGTTTGCTCATTTTTATGCTTGTAGTAAAACGGCGTCCTCCATTAATAAATTAGCCTGGAGAGTTTTTAATGAGTTTAGCCAGAAAGTAAAATGTGCATAAGCTTATGCAGAAGCATGCAGACGATAACGGTATGGTGTTTGTAACAGGAAGAGTAGGAGAATTTGAATTAATAGCATTCATTTCTCCAAATTTCTCTCTCTCTCTCCCACTCCGCTTTCTCTCGGTTTAATGAAATGATGATCGCTAGGAGGAAAATGGAGGACTTTTTCCCGCAAGGCTTCTTTCTTTCTTCTTTAAGTTGAGAAGAAAATATGCAAATTTCTAATTTTAGTACGTGTGTATGGCGGTGGTGTTGAGGTGTAACATTGGAAGTGGAACCCATCAACAGAGACTAGCATCATAAAACCACAAGGAAAGTAAGTAATAATAAAGAAAGAAGACGTTACATTGCTTTTACTGCTTTGCACAGCACTTATACTACGTATTATTGATGTGCTACGTTAAATAAATGGAACGGATCCAACTTTTTTCCCCACGGTGGGTAATCTTCCATGGTGGTGCTTGTATGGTTTTGATTGTCACTAACTATAAGACTCCCTGGTTGGATGCAGGGATGTGTTCTTTCCAAGGATTTGGATCGGTTATTGTGTGCTCTCTATCCGTGTGTGGCAACGAGGAGGACGACGATGACATGTCGTAGTAAATTCAATGGCCAAGTTCATTTTGCGTTCAGATAAGCAAGCAGAGTGTGTGGACTAATTTAATCAACCCGTTTTGGCGTCGTTTTAGGCCATCGGGTTTGTTTGTTTATGCTGGGGTCTGAACACAAACGGTCAAACGCATATATTTAGAAATAGAGTATGTTTTGACTTCACACTCCTAATCAAATCGATACATTTTAATTTTTTAAAGGATAAATCTTTGCCCTCTTTCATTATAAGAATGGAAGGGTCATATCATGAACCGAAAAGGTCACCTTGTGACCTGTTAAACAGAAGTATTGTCATCCTTATTTTCCTGCAGGCATTTCCTTCCAAAGAAACAAAATGCTCCAAAGTGTGTTTCAAAATAAAATATTGATAACATTAGTTTTCTGGTATTGTCACCAGCAGCATCTATTCGTTACACTCATGCAATCTACCAAAACTATAACAATACCGCATGATCTTTATTATCGCATCAAATGCTGCACGTGTTTACATTACCACCGACCATCAGAGATAGTCCGTGTAACGCATTTTTCACATTTTGTTGGGTATTTCCATATTTTAGCTTCTACAAAATCGTATCATATCATGTTAAGGCTAAGTAAACGCTCGGGAAAATCTAAAAACAAACAACATTTAGAAACAAGAGGGTAAAGGGCAGATACGAGCATGGATGATAAACATAACAAGCTTCTGCGTAGCCCTTCTGGTAAGACGGACATATGTCAATGTGATTCAGAATTGTAAATTTTAAATGCAGAAATCAGTAACAGAAAAAAATGAAAAATGCTATTGTTAGGCTTCGGAATATAGGTCAATGTTCAGTTATGAGTTTATGTTTACATAGCACTCTTGTTGTAAGTAGGATGCTGAAAAAAAGTAATTGGATTAGTACAATCTCAAGTTCCCCTGTCTCAAGAGCATGTACCTACTACATATATCATCTGTTCATAGCAACATGTACATAAGAAAATGGCATAATGCATTAAAATGAAAGTTACCCAATCAGGATTTACACCCAAATGCCTAGTAATTAGTACTAGTTATTAATGAAATGCAATTACTACATTCTACTTAATTAATATGGTAATAAAAGTGAAAAGAGAAATACATACACAGGATAACGGGTCATGCCTCCCATCATCTCCCCGAAATAATCCGTCATAGCAAACATGTTGAGGCTGGTGGAGAGGACTTCTTTCAAGGAATAAAATGTGTAAATCTTTTACTCTTTTTGTGGCTGGCGGTAATTTTTCATGCTGGTTGGGTGGTGACGATCGTGTACAACAGCGTAAAAGTGAAAGTGACGTTTACATACAAACAATCGTAGACTAGGTTACATTTTCAAACAAGTTTGTTGCGTTAAGAAGGAGCGTTTAGCTGCTGTCGCGGCGATGGCGCAGAATTCTGACGACAACAGGACACGTCATTTGAGTAATTATACTGGATTAAATTATGGGCCGTCTAAAACATGGTAAACGAGTTTTTGTTACACTGGTAAAAATGCTACTAGAACGATTCCTGTGGCACTTAATTCGAAGTATAGTGGAAACCCACCAAAGTCGGTATACTGTTACAGCGGAGTTAATCGAGGACTACGGTTAGATCTACACTGGCAATTATTATTATGATTTTTACTCTCGTTAGTAGTAGTGATACAAGTAGTATTGAGACTACAAGAGGCAACATGAAAGTAGTCACCGTCATAATAATAATTATTATTTTTATAGTTTTTATTAGAAAATGGGAATTTCTTCACGTTTTGGCAACCTGGAAAGTCAATTTTGACTAGACAGGAAAATGAATTAAGAATAGCTGTCATTTTAGTGGCGTGTACGGGGAACGGCAATAACAACCAGTTTTCTGTCGTTGATGCATCCGGTGGCTTTAGGTGCAAAAAGTGCTGCTGCTGTGGAAAATGTGGATGGTGATTAGCCAGTGACTGTATTCTTGAACAAATCATTTTTCTTATGGGAGTTGTTGGTGTCGTGCACGTGCCTACTTTATTGTCACTGTCGGGGTTGTCACTCGTTTTAATTTTGTTATCGGTTTTCTCTGCATCATCATCATCATCGTCGTCATACCTACCACAGCATCCTGACATTATTTATATTCCTGCTATCTTTAAGTTTTTCAACTTCAGCTGCGTTTTGTCGCTTCGAATATAGAGCTACGGCGATCATATAAGATTACGATCCGGAACAACAATCCGCCATAGTTACACTGAAAAAGGAAGGATATTATAGTTGATTTAGAAACATCAATTTTGGCATTTTTTTCGTTTTAAACTCGTAAATAGTAGCCAAAGCAGAGTAGAATAAGATCTCAAAAATATATTGGAATCACAAGTGGTTGGAAAATGTCAGTTTTCAAAGTTTATGGACGACGGTATCTTAGCAAAATGAGCCTACTCCTTATTTTTACAATTCTACGTAAACATTTCAGATCCCCATGCTAAAATGCATTTAAACTTATCATAAGGTTTCCACTGCAGCAAATTTCCCTTGTAACTGGGAACCCATTTAAGGAAGAGAGAAAACAATACGACAGGGAATCCTTAAATATACTGTCTACAAGTAATGTTTGGAACCAAAATTTCATGTTGTTTCGCATATTATCACTGCTTATAATGGTATTTGTTTTTTGCAAGAAAACAACACAAGAAAAGTGCTTTTTGAGGCTATTGTACGTTCGAGTGACGGCTGACACTCGGACCATTAAACAAATAAAAATATCGACAATAGCTATAAATTTTCAAGTTTCTCCATTTTGCAATTTAATAAGCTGACACTCTATTTTCTTTCATTACACAGATCAGAAATACGGGCCATTCGATATTGGAAAATACAGAGGACGCTGTGTGATTTTTCTACGGTGTTGTTTCCATACAGACAGGACGATGAACTGAACCTTACAAGTAATCTGGAGCTACTTACAAGGTATGTGGACCATCGCGTATTAGGTAACCGCAAGTCGTAAACCGAAATTTGAAAACTATTACTCTTGTTATCTACAGGGAATTCCGAAAAAGTAACTACGAAAAATGTGCTCCACTAAGAATATGGATTGCCCCTTTGCCCTTTCACCTTTAAGTTTTATGTTGTGCTAAAATCCTTAACCACAATGTAAATTTTTGGCATTTTGGTAAATTTATAAATACCTTACGCAGGTTGGATGCGGATACTGCATACTACCGGAATATCACAATTTTTTAAAAATTGTATCTTTCTAACACACATGCCAATTTAAAAAAAAATATCTACTCTCACAATAAATTATTGTGAATTCCAAAATACAGAGATATTTTTGTTGCTTTTGATTGGGAGATAAATCGCGAAAAAATCAGCATCCCCTTCCTTGCTAGTACCAGGTATCAACTGGTAATAATTTGCTTTATTTTTTTAGAATAAAACAGACATAGGAAGACACACACACACGAATCGTAGATCATTTGTAATTCCAGCTACACAACTTTAGCTTGGCATGTCGTTAATGTCGTACATATTAGTTCATGACTTAAATGTACCACACTCCCACATTTTCATGGGGTGCACATGCTTCCCTTTTGCTCTCTCCAGAAAGTTCACAATCAAGAGAGAACCCTGAACCAGAGAAAAAATGAGCTATTGTTTTTACTTTCCCCCTTGATTCTTTTTAAAGATTGCCTAACAATACACTTCCCAACTTGGCAGCGGAAACAACACCAGCAGTGGTAGTGTAAATGGAAAATTGAAAACACGGTAGAAGCAGCAATGCAGAAATGTAATGGTTACAACAGGAAAGTAAAGGAATTTAGCATGGGTTGGTTTTCTGCTTCCATTAATAAACTTTAAGTGGAAAAAGTTTAAAACAGAAAGAAAAAAACAAATGGAAAAGATGCGCCCCCACATATCTATATACTACCCATAACGTAGCCAAACTACATGTTTTTCTACCATCCACCATTGTGTGATTTTCCAGTTGTTGCCGCTTCCGAAAAAGAAGAAATGACTGGAGAAAGTGAGATAGTATTTTAGAAGGAAAGATGGCTACTTGAAGATGAAAAACAGTCAGCTTTCTCCTTCCGCTCACATGCATTTTATTCCCTCTCCACAATCAGTCCAGATCGTCAAACAGTCATTGTATTTTGTCTGGGTGGTCACGTTGACGTAGCTTCAACATTCCTGGGCTAAAAAAACCTTGAGCACGGTTGTAAATGTATGTGACCTCATCAAAACTTTTTTCCCAGCGTACGTACATACATATAGAACGCTCGTAGAACGTCTGGTATATTTTAAGACGTTTTCTTCACCTCTCTCTCGTCGGGGAGAAAGGAAAAGAAATATTTCTCTCAAAGGAAGCCAAAGTAGAATCACAAGAATATAATAAAGGACCAAGATGGAGCAGGCGAAAGAAGACAAGAAAAGGGGAACGAAGAAGAGTAAACTTGTAAAAATTTGTTCGTTTGCATGCTGGATACATGCATCTTATTACACATTTTTACGTCTTGTCTTCTATTTACGATCCCATTGCGTACCCATTCTATTCCGCAGGATAAACTATCGCTAAAAAGGCAGAGTGCAATGGTGCCCATAGAGAAAGACCGCCGCGCTGTAAAAACCAACCAACTTTGCAATTTCTGCCCATGTGGTGATTTCGTCGTTTTTTCTGACTAAGTAACCATGGAAACTCTATTCCCTACGTTCCCACATATCGATAAGAGTGTTCGCTGGCGCACTTGCATTCATGTGATTACTCGTCTAGTACTCTTCAGAGGGCAAGTTGGATTCATGCAGGGAAGTCATCTTCAGATTCTTCCTGAAGGGAGAACAACGGACTATTTACAGCTGAACTGCTGGAAGCGACTGGAAAAAAAAGTTTTGAGAGGCTTCACCAATCCACTAGTTCAACTTCTGTATTTGTATATACTCTTGTTTCAAGAGAGGACGAGAGAAAGAAATATTAAACTTGCGGAATATTTTTCTATTTAGATATATGATTAAAAGATAAACTTTTTCTATTTTTGGTTCCTTTTTTTAATAAATGCTTTCTCCTGGTAGCCTAGGATTTGCAGGGGAACACCAAAATGCCACAACTACAAGGAAGCAGCAAGCAGCACACACAGAAAAGAGCAACAGTGTAGACCACTTTGCATTTAAAGAATGGTTCATGGTCTATTTAACTGCTACAAAAAGGGAAAACATGAGGATAAATGGGAGATGATAATCTCTGTCCTCGCAGAAACTGGGTCGACGCATTTCGCTGCCCTTACTTTCTCCACAGACAATGTTGTTCATGCTGCTCAATCTGCTTCTTCTCACTTGGAGTAATTTTGTTTTAAAAAGAGACCCAATACTGCCGTAAATTTCCCTCGGAGCATACTAGTGTTCTTGCTGCGATGAGTAGTAAAACGTTTTTACTACAAACTGATACGTTACCAACTCTTCTCCGTTTACGCAAGCAAATGAGGCTTTGATAATAATAAGCAGTAAAAGTAGAAATATCATCCTCCCTACTTTTTTTTATCGTCATTTGCATCAGTTTTCACTCAAGCATTGCAGTGGCGTATTTGCGCCCCCTTTATCTGCTTCATCTACACCTTTCCCTCCCCAGATCATTCATACTCGCCGGGTACGCGAGAATAAAAGTGCACACAGCATAACCATACACAGAAATACTTTCTCCCATCAGCTCCAAAGTCAATTTAAGACGATAAGCACGTGAACAAACCCTACGCGAGGCAGCCAGCGGTCGAGCATTCGGAAGAGGCTTATTTTCACCAGAAAGAAGATGAAGAGTTGGTGATGATCATGTTGATGATTGCAAGGGAGTAGGATTTTCCAGAAAAATCCTGTCTGCCACTCTAGACAATTCTTGGGGGAAAAAGTGGTGCCGTGCTGCATGGTACATATCGCCACCAAACATGGCTCCCTCCTAATAATGGGTGTATGTGATGGGAAGAAGGAGTGGAAGAGAAAGAGAAGGGAAAAGCCTAAGCCACAAAACGTAAAACCATCCTTCCTCATTCTTTCTCCTCTCTTCCGTTTCTCCACACTCCACACACAGTTACACAGACGTTACTACAGCAAAAGAGCTGAGGTTACTTTCTGCTGTGAGAAGAGAACAAGGAGTAGAAAATTAGGCAGTTCATACCTTTCCGTTGAATGCATCATCATCATACCTATAACAATCACCCTCTACTTTTCCAGTAATATTGCCTACCAGCTAATATCTACAAGTAATACTGTTTTAATTACTGTTAAAATCACAGCAGCAGCTAGAGGGCGCTCTTCAAAGTGTGAGGTTTCTCTTGTCGTGACTACTATTAACCATAGCATGATTGCAGGTCGTAAAAACTGACGAGAGAAATTAGCGAATACGAGAGCCTCATCCTATGGCGCTTGACCATTTAAAGATTTTACAACTTCTCCAGTATACACAGATAGCGTGGAAAAGAGAAGAGGAGCAAAAAAACGACGTTAAACTATCACATAAAAAAGTTTGCCACTCTCTTTTGCGCTCTTCAAACTGTAATATGATGTAATGCATCTTTGTTACCTTTAAAAAGCTTTCATTCCACCCGTTATTTAGTTTAAAATACTTACTTTACGCGTAAAGTATACTTTGGGACCTCAAAGAGCACTTGCATGTAGGCTGACTTTCCCCACCTAAATATAACTAATAAATATTTTTGGGAATGTATATGTAGAGTCTGGTTTCTACCTCGTAGCTGACCCAAGAACGAACTGAAGTTTGACTGGAATGTTCTGGAACTGTGAAAATTAATAAATTCTTTTAAAGAACTTCGCACTTCCGCAACCCGCAAGTCAACTAAGAAAAAGATACCAGGCGCTATTATAGTGTGAAGTAAAAATATATACCGGATGTAATCATACTAGGGAATGTACATCTAAGTTGGTCACACGATGAAACTCGAGAAATCGTTTAAAAACTGACAATGACACTATAAACTTTGCTGATGAAATTCACGGATTCTGCTGCGGCTCGAGGGATAGAAGCCGTAAATGTAGACCATAATTCGGCGTCTTTACAATACTGTGGATTTGATTAATTTTCTTAAAAGCTTAACGTACACTACTCGGATAAAAACTATTTTTATACTACTCTCGGGCACGTGGTAGAGCTGGATTTAAAGTTGTGTGAACACAAAAGGAGACATATAAAAAAGTTTTTTGATATTTCGGAACGTACGGCAGGTTTTATTGTACACAAAAAAACAAGTAAAAGAAGTCGTTGGAATCGTTGCAGTTTCCTTTACAATCGTTTAGAGGTGAAAAAAATTGGGAAATGAATGTTCCTGGTTGGTAACCGCAAATACCAAAATTAATATTTTTAATGTAAGTTTCTATACAACTTCAGGTTTCCCACACAACTTGCATCGAAGACCAATCTTTCAGCGGCACAAACGGAACTGATCGGGGAGAAAACCCCAGAAATGTGCTCGTATGGTCTTAAAAGTGCAGTTACTGCTGCCATTATTTTTATACGAGGAAAACAGCAATTACGTCGTTTTGTTTTCTTCTCGTTCCCATCAGTGTGAAGTGGCATGGATTATGGATCGTAACATATTTTACAGTTTGACCGCATCTCTCTCCCTTTTTCTCTCCTCTGCTTTCTTCTAACGTTTTCTATCGTTTTATTGTGCCTGAATTATTAACTGAGCAACAAAGCGATAAAAAAAATTCTCGAACAGCTGGAATGATTCATTAAATTTGGTTTCATTACGAGAAATAATGATGATAATGACGATAATATGAGAAATATTGCCATATGGCCATATACACCAACAGTGCTGCTGACAATGAAGAATAGTGCGGAGCAAATCCACCGTGAATCCCAGCGATTAAATAAATACGTATGCTTCCTAATAAAAAAAATTTAAGCAGGCTCACGCTCAATTTCTTTGAAGATAGCGAACAACATTTACAATTTTACTACACCGGTCCGACTGTTTTTCCGGCCTTCCAAAAAACAGTTTTGGTCACAATCTCATCCAATGTTTTTGAAAATATACACACACAGACAACAGAGTTAGCAATTTAGCATGCGACGACGTTCCGGTTGAATAATGTTCGAACTCGCATGAAGTCATAAAGATTAGGAAATATTTCGAATCGTAAATATATCGTTAGCCACCTTTCAGTTTCAACTTGCGACGATTTTACGAATACACTCTAGCTTGATTGTAAATGTTAAGCATTTTTAGACGAGAAGGTGGTATTCCACTCATCTTATATACAATAGAGGAATGTCAACTGTTTTTTTACACTTTCCCGTTCCCGTTTGTCAGTTTCCGTATGATGCGCATATGTGTGCCATGTGTGCTTCTGCCTAGTCAACCATGGCGCTACCTACTTCCCTTTAAAATGTAAATTTATCTGTTACGTCGTCCACGCCTTCCTAGCGGCAACATAAAATGGCAAAGTGAGAATGTGTCGGGATGATTCATTCCATATTTTTATGCCTGTGTTCAGGCTTCTCCTAAACCGATCATTTTCGTCACTTTATCGAAGCGTAAAACAGAAAAACACGTAAAAGGTGTTTTATGTCGCATATTATAAACCAGCATTTGCAAAGTTTAGTACCACCCGCGTTTATACCTGTGATGATAGGCAGTAAAAATTTAGCAGGAAACGGAGCACAATGAGCAGCAATAGGGAAATCACTCTATTCCTTCCTTTTCCTGAAACGAGTGGTAGACGCTTTTTTTACCGTGCCTGTCGGCAACATAAAGAATTATTGCAACACAATGTGCTCCGGGAGAACACCATGTGAGTACCGCCTGTTGTACTGTAATGTACTTGGTTGTTTCCTCGGAGCCCCACTCACTGTGTTAACGAGCTTGCAGAATTTAGTTGGAAAACAAAAAACACCGGGACAGAATTAAAGAGAAAGTATTGTTCGTTTTTAAATTATAAAGTAAAGTAATTTAAAGCCAAGAAAAATCGAAAACTATGTCAGTTGACAGTGACAAGAAAGTAAATTACTAAGTCGTTTTACAAAAAAAACTTGTATGCACAGCAGCATTAACTTACAATCCAGTCTCAAATGGAATCTCTGAGCAAGTTTTCCTTTCTTGTGTTGAGAAACGTAAAAAAGCAACCAGTTTCAAAGTAAGAATAAATTAGCTGCCTGGAAAAGTACAAAAAGTGTAATGCATAAAAGGACGCTTCCATTGTGTAACATTGTTATCTTGGTTACTTTTCTTCACCATCAGTTTCCTCCAGTAATAAAGTAACCATAGAGTGATACTGCAAGCTACTTATCAGCGTCACTGTAATCATCCTCCGTCATCTCTATAAAAGATCCTGCTTCATCTCTCTCTCCTTCTCTTCCCCTTCCCCTTTCCTCTAAACACGGTCGGTACACATTGTACAGCAAAACAGTCTCTCCCTCCGTCACAGTTGACTTGCTTTCTCCGAATGTACTTTACTTTCGAATGAATGGAGGAAAACGAGAAAGTTTCCTTTTTTGAGGAAACTGTCATGTGAAAATGTTTCCAATTTAATTATATCCTCCTGAGTACGTACTTACAAATGGTATTGAACTGTTGAATGGAAATGGAGTTTAGTGTTGGTCGTATTTACAGTTAGTACACGTCCTTGTTGTTGGTGATATTTATTGTCATTGTCACCGCGCAGAGAGAGAGAGACGTTCAATAGTACAACAATGGATAGCAACCAACGTATTTTTGTAGGTGTTGTCTGCTTCTACGCAGTATACACAAAAAAATAATAACAAAAAATGGCAAGGGACTACTTACTATAGAAATAGATCCAAGGTGATAGGATATTTAAGCGAAATTTGAGCTAATGATTTGTTTCGCTAACGAGATTTATTTGGACAGGAAGAATATCCTACACCCGTACGAAAGCTTTTAGTTGTGACCGTGGAACTGGAAAGATTATGTGGGGAAGAGAGGGGAAGAAAAATGAAAGAAGAGGGAGGGTGGTATATAGGAGGGAAATGTTGACTATTGATAAGCAGTCTATACATTTTGGGCATCATCGTCTTCATGGTCGTTTCTCTGCTTTTTTTTGAAACATGACCGTATAGTTGATGGTAAGCAGTATCTAATGTTATGTAATGAAAATAAGTAGCTATTTTATGAGTTTGTTTGGATGTGAATGTTTATGACTTTGGCAAATATTGGCACAGGCCTCTTCGTCTTTCATACAGCTTTCCCATCTTTTTTGGCAACTTACAATAACAACAACAATAACAGAGACCGTGTACCAGAGACGCAAACTTTAAAAAATCGTAACCACTTCTCCTCCTCTTTTGCTTTTCACGCGCGCTCCCTCCCCCCAATTTGTATGGATGCACATAGATGATTTCTATCAGGAATCTTATTTACACAGTATTTTTCACAACAGGATCCTTATGTAAAGAGCGCAAAAATGTTGGGAGCTTTGCAATTTCTTTTTTTCCTTCCTAAATTATCACTTCCAAGTTCCAGTTTATTTCAAAGGGTGTCGTTAAATTTATTAGTTCGTTCCCAGCTGACAGACTGACTGGAGGGACTGGTTCACGTACAATTTTTTTATTTCCTCTTTATCAAGCTACTGTTCCTTCAAGAAATGGGTCCACGCGAACAAAAATCTTAAAATACGGCGGAAAGTCAAACCTTGGTTGTTCTATGAAATATGAACTATATTATAAAACTATATGCACTTTCTACTGCGCTCAATAAAATGGGTGTAATAATAGTAATATTACTTTAAAAAATTCAAGAGGAGTCTATCAAATATCATAGATACTTCATAAATTCTGAGAACTTCACTGTTTAAAGAAATGAAATGCAGAGATGTAAACCCCACTTGGAAGACAAATAAATAAAAATAAAAACGACAAAGTATTATGCAAGTTAGGGGCAGCAGTCAGTACGAATACCCTTGAAATATTGTCAAGTTTCTTGGTTGTAAAAAAATTCCTCCTGATCAACAACAATTAGCTGGCCTTCATAATTGCTGACCAATGCTTGTATAAGGTGTGTTCGTGTCGAAACTGACCAAATACTCCCACTACAGCATTACATGTAGTTAGTGGAACACAATAGGCTTCTGAATATCGCCAGCAGCTTTACTCTCTTTCAACTATTTCTACAGTTGAAACAATATCTCGTCAAATAATATTATCAATTCCACCAAAAAAGTCCAGAAAAATGTAAAGATGACACCATGACGTGTCGAGGAAAGCTTTTAGATAGTTTGTAGATGGCAAGGCAAGCATGTTGGTGGCGTACTATTTTGACAAAAATGCCTCTGCATCTGCATAGATATTACTTCCCGTGCCGACATTTCCTAACGCGTTGTATGTTTTGTACATCTTCGCTATTGAGAAAATATTGTATAATTAGCCCTGGATCCCATTATATGCGTTGTTGGGCCCTGAAATGAAACTTTATTACCCCGTGTGTGGAATTCGTTGGGGCTCTCATTCTTACAACATTTTTAGAATTTCATGTCACAATTACTCTTCACCACTTGATACTTTTGTTCTTAATATTGTGTTCAGCTATACATCCCCAGGGAACCCTGTTCCGACTGCGGAGTCAAGATCATTAACTACCCGCCGGGTGCGTGCATTTCAGTTAGTATTGACAAGGATCGTAAAATTGCCCAATATTTATTTTTGTCCGGGTATGCATTCCAAATCTACGGAAGTCGACACACTATTAATGTATCGGGAACCGACTCGGGCTTCTACGATACCGAGAAAATTGAATACTGCCTCTACAAATGTTTACTCCATCAAATTCAATGTTTTTTACGGTCAACAGAAAATGAAAGTTTCTTCCGTGGAAACAGAAATAAAAAAAACAGCTGATCGAATAGCTTGATTGTGTAGATTACGCCACGGGGAGAAACCAACGACAACAACGGTGGTACACAGGTAATGTTTATTTTTCCAAAAAATGACATTTAATGTGTTTCTATTACTTTACATTGCTTTCTCTTTATTCTATGCAAGATTTGAACTTGCCGCTTCCTCCCCACCTCTCTCCCATACAGGCACTCTTCCCACTTCCTACCCCACCCATAAGTGTTTACATTTTTCTCCAGCTAAACAAATCTCGAGAGATGAGATTTAGCACTAAATTTTTCCCTTCTTTTCAGAGTTTCTTTCTCGCAACAAAAACGACAGGTCCAAAGAACACAGAGATAAGTGGATAAAAAAAAGTTACATGAGCGATAATACAGCGCGAACCAATGCACTTCCCCTGTTGTCGTCGTCGTCACCATCTTATTACATTTAGTCGTTATTATTATCGCTACCATCAGCCGCTACGAGCACCCCGACTAGGCGACTACTACTACTTTATATTCAATAGATCCGGATCGGAACCACGCACACAATCAAGACCAATTTCCCTGACATGCTCACAGTAACGATTTCGACCCTTTCCCCTTTCAACCTCCCGCGTCGTCGGTTTACTTTTCCCAGAGTTCATTTATTTATCTCAGCTCTACCCTACCGTCAAATCATCATCCATTTTCGCTTTCCACATTTTTTTTACTGCTTCAGGAAAAAAGCTCGCCACAGGCGGATTAACAATAAATACATAAAATACCTACAGACTTTATGTACGCTCAGTCAATATGTGCGATCCTTTTCAAGTATCCCGTGAAAAGCTATCACTTCTCCTTTTGCGTCTTCTCTTAAGCTTTTATAGTTCTTTTACACTCCTTCTTCCCACTCCAATTGAAATTATACACGTCGAGTGTGTGGAAGCTTTTATGGAAAATGCGTTGTCCCATTCAAAATAAAAGGGGGAAATTTACCAGGAGCGCTGCGGAGATGCCCGCACAAGTACCTGTGGTACACAGGTTCTCTCTACAGAAAACCAGGAGACAAAGCATAACAGCGGAAACAAAATGACAGCGAGTAGCAACCTCAAGGACAAGCCATTTTCTTCAGTTACTATAAACAACTCCGGGCCAGAAAATGGGTTAACCTCACTATACCCACCGTCATAATCACCCCCACTCGTATGTCACCACAGCAGAGACCCTTCAACTATAAAACAGAATATTGCTGCACCAGGCTCGTCACAAAGGTTTACTCTCAGTTATAACTACCAAATTAAATTTTAATGGACATGTTCCCAGCTCCCATTCCCACACAGGCTAAAAAATAATCGGATGGTGAAAGAAGCAATTTCCTTCGGACAACTTTTATTATGGCTTATTTTAAGATACACAATTCTACGCGGACGACAACAATTCTCGTCATTTGTTAATAGATGGAGAAATATTTGTGGTGCGGTTTTCCGCTGCGTAAGCCACTTCATTAGTTTGTTAGGTAACTAATACCAGCTTTAAATTTCGCTTGGAGTTCGCGTGCATAATGACTACGTTTTACATTCGTCTAATTTATTAGTGAACTCTCTGGTTTGAATCAAGGCTTCGAGTGGATGCTAAAGTATAAGCATGTTTACTCAATGGATTGTTCACACAACCTTATCATTCTGTCCGCGTCATCGTTATTATAGTATCCTATCTATCAACTCGGTTTGGTTCCTGTATGTCTAGTAAGCAACCAAACAAACTGGTGGTGTAAATTTACAGAAGGGAACAAGAATGATATATATTATACATATGTGAAGTGAAAGTCTATATGAGCACGTTGAGCTTTCTCCAGGAAAGTCTGGAAGCAAAACGTGTACTAGCATTGTAACTGAGGTCTCTTTTTATTTTGTGGTGTTGCCATTAACATCATTCCTACCCTTCATTATGGCCGATGTTTTTATGATGGGCACGCTACCAGGAGAAGATACAGAAGAACGGCACGAAATAAGTACGTTGAGTGCGGAGGCGTAAATCTCATGTGGAAGAAGAGCTCGGAAAAGCGGTGACTGTTGTTCCACTCAAGGCATAAAACGGCGTGAATCACCTATTAGCTCGTTTATTGCGTATTAATGGAAGTGGCAACACAACATTTGTAATTTACAAACAGGGGACTAGCAGGAGAAAGAAATGAAGAGAAAAAATGGAAGAAAGAAATATGAAAGCTGGTGGGGTGATAAG
This sequence comes from Callyntrura sp. NNG-2020, assembly GCA_027744055.1. Lineage (NCBI taxonomy): Eukaryota > Metazoa > Arthropoda > Collembola > Entomobryomorpha > Paronellidae > Callyntrura > Callyntrura sp. NNG-2020. The sequence continues at coordinate 22,776 of JAHZNE010008122.1, forward strand.
ACTGGTGGTGACTAAGGTCTGATTCAAAATTTTAAAAACATTCTCACAGAAGTAAATTCAATACCATTTTTTTATATTTTAAATTTTGAGCAAAAAAGTGGCTCGTGGCTCGTTGCACTAATATGCCTATGTTGCTCCACGAATTTAATCACGAGTTTGTTTTATTGGTGGAATTGTACAAAATCCTCTAAGGATGCCATTCCGATGTCCAGCACATTACGACGATACCAGTATTGTGCTGCAGCAGGAGTTGCATGTCAATCGAAAATGCGTTAAATGACTGAATACTTTTAAAACACACAATTTTTAATCAACATTCAAATTCAGCTTTTCTTGTAGCTCCCGTTGTGGGAAATTATGATTCTGAACTTGTATTGGTTTCAAAGAGTGTTTTTAAAATTTTGTATCAAACCTTATAGCATATGCAAAGAAACTGATATTTATGATTTTTATGTGACACACACAACACCTACTATTGCTACCCCGGTACCTTGTAAACTGAGAGAAACAGTGGTGGAAATGTGTCCGTGTGCCCACACATCTCCTTAATTTATAACCTTTCTTGATATATGAGAGATTTCAGCTTTGTGTCAAAGTTCTCCTCAACCGACTTTCCGTTTGTCAAACAAAAACGTACTGTTCAGCTGGAAGTATTCCGCAGTTGTCTTGTCCTTACCCGAACCCATACTTTCCAACTTATTATTATGAGCGAGAGTACTCCCACGCAATTGTTCTTCTCAAATCTTACGAATACTACATATATGCATTTCGTAATACTCTTACATAATTTATGTTATACCGCTACCCTACACTTCGTTTTCGCTACTTGCATAAGGCGCTTCCTCTGGCAGACCCGGTTATTTAGTGAATGCAAAGCCAAAATTTGCGTAATGCACCATAAACGATGGTGGAAAGTATACCACCTTGTGCGACAGAATACATCCCCATGCAATCCCACTGTGAGTGAGTGAAGGAATCGAGTTAAGGAAACGAGAAGCCAAAATAAGTGAAGGAGGTTCTTCTTTGTTACCTGTGACTAACTCCCTCTGTTCTAGCCCGTTGTGCGAGAGAAAGAGGAGGTAGAAATTTAGTTACTTAAGAGAAATGAAAGTTGCTAGAGCGGTGTAATAGCGGCGATGACGATCATCAAAAGCAAGCATTGTGGTAATGCTTGTAAATAAATTTGCCCATGTGTGTGTGTTTTTGCTGCATGTGAAGTAATAATAAATGGCGGCTCTAACAGCAGCAGCACCCCCGAAGTAGCCCTACAGTCCGTAACATTACACATGGTATTATGGTCGTAAGATGAGAATAACGTTTTCTAAACGGCGTCGTTACCATACAGTGACCTCCCCGTGTGTAGGCTGATGCTTGCAGTAGTAGTAAGCTGAAGCTCGGTTAGTTAGGACACCATTATTTGTCACGATAATGACAACAATGGTGACGGTCTTCAATGCTTCGTATTCAAAAGAAACCCAAAGAACGCGTTATGCACACAGGGGTCAACCACTGTGTAATTACCTTAGAACATGTCATTGTTAAAAAATCCTACCATCTTCAGTGCAAGTATTTACTTATTTTTTTCACGCAGAACTTTACACTAGAATGGTTCACGAAACCAAATGATTCTTTTTAAAATATTCTCGAAAAATGCATTCACCGTGGAGACGTTCCGCCCTTGTGAAAATCCCTCCTGAATATATCCTGTATTCATTACAACTTTTAAGACGTCAACCTGTATATCCTTCCCATTTTTACTACGATTTTATGCATATGTTCTACATAATTGTAATAGCGTGTCTCCCCCTTCCTCCAAAACCTTCTCTACATCCAGTCAACTCCCGGATTTTGCCTAAGTCAAGTTTGCTGTCAGGCTTGTCAGTACGCGACGTGCTCTCAAAATCAGTGTTCATAATAATATATCTATAATACACTCGCACGAAAATGTGAAAACGAGAGCGAGGGAAAACTAAACAGGATTTTTCCCTTGTTACTCCTCCGGATTACATTTTTTTTTCAGGTGCAATATTATTGGACAAATCACATGTTATACGCTATACAAGCAAGCACATAAAAAATATGCATATATGAGCCTACCACGCAACACCGTCGTACCCCCTACTTTATATTACAAGTATGTTACTCCAGATTGCTTTTTATTACGAGTTCCTTTCCAAACTCCCAAATCATATTGGCCGTCCGTACGGAAGGCACTTTACAAGTATTATTACCAGCGAACTATGTTTACGTTCAAAATATGCCATGAAGCCTTTTTAAGGCAACATTATCGTCAATTAAGTTATATCAATACTCTGATTTCCCTCTCTCTTTCTTTCTTGTCCGTACTGGCGTCGTTTTCTTTTTCTTTTGCCACCACGTTATCGCGGTGTTAGTCTTGTATTTATTTCAACGTGTGGTAACAAATATTCTACTCCCATACTGTACACACACTTCTTTTCATTCTCTCTCCGTCATCATAACAGCTTGTTGTTGGCATTGCCAGGCAGACAGGACACATAGCCCCGGCTATGTTGTTGTTAGGTAACATTACCATTTTTTCTTTCCATTGATTTGCTTCTGTAACGTATTAGTACACAACCCCACCATGCAAGTACGCAGTAGAAGAATGGTGGTAAATAATGGTAAGTAATAGTCATAAATGGAAAGTAGTTACAAAAACGTGGCTAACTGGGTTCTTTCTTACAAGTACTACTACCCTTGTGATTGTGATACTTGCTGCTACTACTGGGGCTCATAATGACAAGCAGTAGTTAATAAATACAAGCCTAGTCAAGTGAACGGATGAATAAGTGAAATGACAATATATCAATATTAGAATGTATGAACGAACACGAACATAATATTGAAAATATTAAAGAGGAAATAAGGCCCTTTTTTGTACTCGGTCTTTTTCCGTCACGCATATATACACACACTCGTGTGTGGCTTTACAGAGAAAAGAGGGAGACGGAGGAGATAAGTAGTGGTAGTTAGTGGTGGTAGTAGAGGTTGTGTGTGGAGAAAATCTGGAAAATGAGGAACGTTGCCAAGAATGGATTTTTGTATTTCGTGATGGCACATCGTCATCATCAGCAGCGTAGTCATCGTCAACTTCATTGCCACTTGCTTGGTGGGAAAGAGGAAGGAAGGAAGGGCGTATATTAAAATACATATTCTTGCACACATGTTCTAAGTCAAGAGCTCAAAACACATAAATTCAAATGAAGAGAGAGAGAGAGCTCGTCTTTTTTATAGGGGTGATGATGACGATGGCGAAGATTGTGATTCCAAACGAAGGATTCCACACAACTTGGTTCTACCTAAGTTCTTCTACATCAGCACTACACAACTAGAGTACAACTCTCTCTCTCTGTGTGTGTACTCGGGTTCACGCTCAACTTTTCAAACATCATGAGCTCAGCAAGACACACACACACTCACAGAAAATTTGATTTTTCCACAAAAATATCTTAGTATGCAAAAAAATCAAAGAGATTTCCCTGGCCTACATTTTAACTTGTATTTACCGCTGACGTCGTCGTCATCGTCATCACTGTCAGCATCATCATTACCACCACCATCAGCTCGACTATGAGTGCTGATTTGAATGTTAACAAGTAGAGTGAAATAAACTGTTTTGTATGCATTTGTTATTCTTTCCAAACAGATGTGACAAAATGTAAGCACCACGGCGAGACCATAAGAGAGAGAGTGAGTGTGGAAAACGGATAAAATACAAAACACACACAATTTTTCTCTACTTCCTTCTAATGCTGAAAAAGACGACACGCCAGGCGAAATGTGAAATTGAGCATTCACCTAAAAGCAAGTGTGTCAACGTTGTCATTCCGTACTTTTGCTTTTTTCCTATTTTTTACATCTCGTGTTAACTTGCGCAGTAGGCGGTTGTTTGTTTTGGTGGAGCAGGTGAAATTAAATTTTAGAGGCGCTTTAAATTTCTCTAAGAGGATGATGATGCAGCTCCACATGTCCAAGACGCTCTGTTTTTTTCTGTTCAATTGATTTGCATTGTTAAATACGCTCGCCCAATGCACTCATTTTGTTGTTGCTGAGGAAACCTCGTAAAGTACAAGGAACATCTGAAGGAAGATTGTTCGCAATAAAACCTCCGACACTAATACCTCTGCTAAGTGAAATATGACGACGTCTAACGACTCTTTGACCATTAATCGTAGCAAAATATCATTTATGTACACGGGCAAGCCTCATTGCCAAAGAAAAATATTATTCCTCCTACCCACCTACCATGATGCCTGCCCATCTGGCCTCGTTTAATCATAAGTACAGGAAATGTCCATCTCATCGAGTGCGGAGAATGCACGTGTAATACCTCTTAGGCTTCTTAAAAAAATTAGCCGCTTACGTGTATCATAGCTAGTATTTTGAGCAAATATTGTCTGATTTATCATGTTTGTGTTCGCCGTTTATTACCACACTACTCTTGTTCATCTGCTGCGTTCGCAAGCTTAGTTTTGATAGGGAAGCGAGTTGGGGGAAAAACTAGATATTATATCGGGAAAGCGCATTGTTCCACCAAAGTCGGTCAATTCCCACCGCGAAGACCGGAAACAAGGAGTTTCCCTGGGAGCAGCACGGACCAAAAACCGGAAAAGAATCAATCTAAGCTGAGAGCTGCAGTCATACTAATTCTGACAATCTGGGACAGTAGAAAGTTAGTGCCGTGCCGTACCAAACGTTCGGGTGTTTAGCGTAAATGAGAATTCTTCAAAAGACAATCCTTCTGCAGTTTGGCTGCAGCAAACAAGTAAAACGTAATCAACTTTCCGCTTACCATTTTTTATTATTAAATTTAATTATTGACCGAGTGGAACGGGGATTTTTTTTACTAAATTACTATCTGCGTATGCATTATCCTGTTATGGCGTCCTGAGAGTGTAAATATTACGTCGTTACATTTTCCAACACACCGTGATTCAACATCGTACTGTCAGTACTGCATTAAAGCGAGCATAACAATTAAAATTTCTATTTTAATAATATACGGAGAAAAAATATTTAATTAGTAGAAGAACATGGTTGCAACTTTAACTCAAATTAGGAATCATTTTTGTGTTTACCTTTTTCTCAACATAAATTAAGTAAGTAGGCGTGCTCTCAATGTTTTCGTCACTAAAAGCACATTTTCGTTTACACTTTTTATGTAAATTAAACCGTGCTATTTTACAGTCGCGTATCAATGCATGGATCGTGTTGCGATGAACTTGATAAAACTGATTTAAAAGCAGAGATGTTCAAAATCAAGTCTAAACAGGATCAAAGTCGAAAAATGAAGTGGGATTTTTAGTCCAAAAAATATTTTTTATTAATGTCATGTCTGAATCTACTGATTAATAGTTATATTGCTTGGATAACCCAAAATGGATAATATGCATATATACGCCTTCCGATTGTACTGAATCCCTGTAAAAAAAATGTACGAACAACGTTTACCATAACATATATAGATGATTACACCTGTCGTAAAACAGTGCGTAACTAATATGTATAAACATTAAAATATTTGAAATTTCTTGATTTTGAACATCTTTCACCGTACTTACAAGTAAATTTATCGATATTTAAACATAAAGCACAAGATAGTTCCCTATGAAACACTGCACTGACAAGTAAATGGCGCTGTACACGGACACCATTTTGATTGATTTGCATCTATAACGACTTCCAGTCTTTTTTTGGCAACCCCTTTGTTCCTCTTCTCTGGAGACAAACACGGTATACAAATACGTTTAGTGAACATGCCTCTTACATACTTTGTATCCTTTCAACAGTGTCCTCGTCACAGTCACAATCTTCCCCGGCAGTGACGACAACACTCATTTTTATGTACATTCTGTATAAATGCGAGAAACGGAAAGTTTTTGCGTGGAACACCCTTTGTCAGTCACTTAACTCCCTATTTGAATATCTACGCGAGAAGAAGGAGCCTATACACAGGGTTTGTCTTAACGAGTCTGCAAAACGAGAAAGGAAGAGTAAACGTTCACCACTAGACTAAACCGGAGTATTATCGTGTGGTCTGACAATAACAGCGGTGGCGGTCTAATGGAAGGAAGACTGTAAGGAAGAAAAGTAAACGAAGAGTGGCCTCCGTGTGTGTGTGTGTGTGTGTGTGTGTGAACAGATGTCTACGCTTTTGTGTCGTCCCCGATGAAAAAGTGCAAACTTGGGATAGGGCAAAGAAAAGGGAAAAGTGACATCAAAATGGGGAATAATATTCTCGTCAGGTTTACATTTTATGGAGATGGCGCTGTGGTGTTAGAGAAAGCAGGTAAAGCTTCCCAGTTGTTGTACCCCCCACTATCTGTACTGCTGTTATTTCAATTTTGTTCACAAAATTTCACTGTAACCAACAGCAAACTGACGGGGTATAAATATAACTCGGTTTTGATTTTTCCACTTTTTCTTTGTTTTGTATTTCTCAATTTTGTTTGTTTCGGCGCCGCTGTGTGCTTGGAATACCACAGATTTGGGAGGCTGACCACTATTCACTTACGTACGGTTTAATATTTAAAAAATGACATGTCTCTGTGTGACAGCTATCGGAACTGCACACACTGGTAGCGTAGGAACAATGAGGCGACCTTTTTCTAGGCAAAGAAATACTTTGTATTTTCCCTATGAAAATTTTCAGTTTTGACGACTGCTACGTCAACCTCAGCGAAAGGTTTTTTTGCGAAAAGGAGAAAGAAATAATTTTAGGTTGTCGTCTTTACACATGTGATGGCTTTCATATTACTTTACATAACATACTACTCTCAAGTGGACTCATGTCATCCAATAAAAAGGGAGTTCAGAAAGAAAGTCGACACGAGAAGTTCAGTAGAGCGGAAATCCTATTTGTTGGAGTTATTCTGCGAAAAAAAAATTTCGATTCAAGGGTCGAAAAATGGAAAAAGAATCTTGCCGAAACTTTTCCCAGAAAAAAAATGTTTATTTTTAAATTAAAATTCGACCCCCCTCCGTACTGTCATTTTTAGAGGGTTTTCAACTCAAAGTCACTCTCTACCTTGTATACTCCAGTTAAAAAATCGTAGTCACTCGCCAATGTGCACAACAACACTAGTCCAACAAAGTAACGACTTTTAGAAGAGAGGAAAAGTCGAGAAAAAAAATTTTATTTGAGAGGAATAATACTTATTGGATTGTATTTCGCTGTCAATTTCTTCCACATTTCCGCCTCCCTTTAAATGTACACAACAGATACGTCGACCGACAGTGCCAGTGGTTTGCTATCTGTAGGATTCCACTGAATTGCATACATTCAATGCAAAACCGTTTGTCGATCATAAAAGAGTTTTGATATATCCTTGCCGCGCCGCACCAACAACATTGTTACAGCTAGTTAGTCTTCTTTATTTGCTACAACAAAAAATTCATTTTTAAAGCAACACCAGCTACAACAACAACACACACAAACTCAACTCTACTCCACTACAAAATAAACACTAGCTCTACTCCTCATCTTGTTCTTTTTGTAACTGACTGGGTGAGTGAAGCGAGTGAGAAAAAAAAAGAACGTTGGTGCTCCTGACGAAGGAGAAAGAGCGCAAAGCAAAGCACCGAAGAGAGAAGAAGAGGTAAGCGTGTTGACTGTGATGATGGTTTCGCTTTTTTGGGGTGCTCTCTCTCTCTCTCTCTCACTCCTCTTTCCCTTTATCTAATTCCTTCATTCGCTGTTGCTCACTCTTGTAATTCAACTCCTTTTTGTGCGCTTTTACTAACAAACTTGCTTTATGGTGGTGGTCCTCCGATGTGGTGGTGGTGACGGGACATGTTATAAAAAAGAAAACCGTACCTAGTCAGTATTACGTTTATTATTATTAATATCATTATTATTATTCTATTTACCAGCTTACATTTTCATGGGGGAATTACATAGATCCCTTGTCGTTGCCATGTATAATTGAAACCGTGATAATAATGTTTTTGTATTACAGCGCCATTTTTTAACAACTGACTCGGGGGGGAATATAATTTTTTTCGGGTGCATCTGACCGTCGCACAAGGGGAAGCACTTGTTCTACCAACTTTGGTGCGTTACCGGAAGGGATTGAAGAGAGACAGGGAGAGAGGTATGCCATTAGTGGAGGTTATCATCATCATCATCATCTTTAAAATGTACTAGTTATTCGGGGATCGACACACTTTCGGGAATTGCTCCATTAATTTTTTCACATGGTTTGCTACAACTCTGAAAATTATGTGTTCCCACTTCACAAAAGTACTCAAAAGTGCACTAATCTCTATCTGCCTCACCACCACACCCAGATTCTTGTCAAATCGTGTACTTTGGATTGCATCACCTCATACCTCATTATTATTGTCATTTTTCCTTCTGCCTGCAGGATCATGGGAGATTTGAGAGCTGCTGTCATAACAGGATTTAAACTCAATGACGTGTTATGTAAAACAAATATTAGTACAATATAATTCCCATGAAAGCATGAGAGGTGTTATGGCATATGAAAAGACTAACCACTGCGCGTGCAGGATGCGGTGAGATTTCTCTTGTTTACTATCAACTGAAACGATGAAGCAAATATAATGGGGATGAGCTTGTTTTATTAATTAAAACTAATCTGCCTTCAATTAAAAAGAAATTGACACTTGAAGTGGTGGCGAAGTGGAACGCTCTTGAAACACCTTGACGCTGGGAATTCCACAAAATGTGATACAACCGAAAGTGTTACAAATTGCGACGAAACCCTCTTTACAATTTGTAGTATGAAACACGATCAACGATAGCGATACTTTTATTACCCAACGCAGCAGGAAAAAAACGACGTCAACCACCCACAGATTTGTGGTAGAGCATACATCGTGGATTCGGAGTAAAATCGTGCTGCAATTTGCATACCGAATGATGTACACGTTTTTATATTTTTTTAGCCTTTCATAACTTCATGTAAAATCAAAATTCGTTTCTACATTTTCCTTTCCGTCTTGTGTCAACAGCTTCCATATTGTACGACATTTTTGCCTGGATGAATATTTGGATGCAGCTGACTTGCACATAAAACGGGATTTATTTATTTTTCCTTTTTCCCTCCCCAGCCATCGATTTCCTTGAAATGTAAAAAATTACCATCACAATGGTTGCGAGGTGTTGATGAAGAAACAAGAGTAAAGACATTTTAATCTTCGGCCGCAGCGCCAGCCCTGCCAGCCACATGCCTAAGGAGCGAGAGCATATAATAAAAATCAGAGTAAAAAGGGAAAGCCCCGGATTCTCCGCAGACACGATGGTGTTAAACAGAGACGTTTTTTTTATCACCAAGCCGCTCCTTCTTCCTGACTTCATGAATGACTTCATTACGATTAGAAGGGAATCAGAGCTATATCTTGTGGTTTACATCTTTACGAGGTGTATGCTCAGACATAAATGGTGTTGAAATTTTTTATAGAAAGCGAGTAGATGTCAGCATTACTTTACTTCTTTACTACTTCGCCGAGTGGTAGTAGTGTTTTAGCATTATCCACTTATTTTACACGAAATAGAGAGCCACAGAGAGAAAAGTAGGAAGGAAGATAGAGAGAGGGATGGAGAGGGTAACAAGATGATCAATATATCTGTATGCATACGTATACATCACATTTCTCATTTTCTCGTGTATTTGTGGCTCTCTCTCTCTCTCTCTCTACTCCTCTTGCTTCCTTCATGAATGAATGAATGAGGTGAGTAGTTGATTCGCTTTTATTCTCTCTTCTTTTCTCCTTCCACATCTCTTTTCTTCAAGGTTTGTTAGTTACTCAGTATGTGTGAAACCAGAATAACTAGAAAAGAGATGAAATGGAGATTTCATCTCCTCTCCTCCCTATTTGTCTGCCTCGCCATTACGACTACCAACTACCAACTCAAATATTGTAAGTAGTGGAAGAAGAAGATGATGAAGGCTGATTTCAGTAATGTCGAGCCTTTCTTCGCAAATGGCAGTTGGAATCCGTACTTGGAATAGGAGAGCAGTTGGAGGGGGCTGGCGATATAATATGGATGTTATTTTACCTCCTCTGCATTTAAAACGAATTTGCAATGTGCATAAATGATATGGGCGACTACTCGGTTACTACTTGCTATTCTCACTTTCTCCTCTGTCGTTTCCTCATGCAAATTTAAAAACCACACTCTGCCACACCGTGCCACCACTACATATTCAATTCTCTGCTTCTCCTTTCCATCATTATTATTATTATTATTATTATTCCATCGGTGGTTAAGTAGCAAGAACGTAGTTAAATGTTAATAAATTAAACGCAAATGCTTCATATGACACCGGGACATATGAATGTCATTTAGTATTCCATTTATCCTAACTATATGCATGATATGGGAATGTGTGTTTTCCTCCAGTCTATAAATAATATACACACGCTATTTTTCAACGTGAACGCATGACAAAGTAAAACAAAAAAATATAACCGTATTATTTAAGAGCCAAAGAAAGGCCTGCACCGCTATCCTATGCAAGTTGCTTATTATTCATTTACGGGATCAGCTATTGCTGACTAAGTTCTATTAAAACTGCCACAAACGGGCACAACTATAACGCCAACTACCAGTAAACCGTGCAGCAAGTGAAAGAAAATTAATTGCAGGATGGTTGAAAATAATTATATATTTCCCGTCTTGCTGCTGCTGCCGCTGCTACAGGTCACATCACGTGTTATGTACTCCCAAAATTCAATAAACACCCGGGTTTAAAGTGTTTGCGGATGAAAGCACACCGATAAAAACTTAAGCATGTATTCTTTGTAGGTATTAGACTCGCCATTTCTAAAGGTTTTCGCAGATCTGCTTACAGTAAGTGGGAAACTAACACCCTTGAATTTATTTCCAGACTTATTTATAAGCTTGCTTTATTTACACAATCCATGCACTCTACACATTTATTTTCGTAGGAAAAGAGGAAAAATGGGGAACGTGAAGAGAAGTGTTTCCCTCGTTGCTGGTGAATGTCTGTGTGTTATTGAAAAATGAACATGTGTGTTCCACCCGTCCATTCATCCAGAAATCCATTATCATCCCATTCTTCTTTTCATCAACTTCTGATTCAACTCTTACACACAACAACTCTAATATCTACAACAACTGAGCACAATACTTTAGCTAGCAGGGTAAAAAAAGGCGGACTGACAATGGGATCAAGTGATGGTGAGTAGGAAATAAGAAAGATATCTTTTTACCATATTAGTTCCCCCGTTTCTTTTTTCCATACAGGGAAGCATGTTGGAAGTAGTGGGGCAAGTGCTAGTTTCATTGTAGGGGCAACTAGCTATGGAATCTATAGCCGGATATCATTTTGATTAATAGGAGCACAAGGAGGGTTTATTTTTGTTGGAAATTGAGCCCAATGCTTTCCTTCTGTCGGGGCTTTCTCTCTGAAAGCATTTCAGTTTGGGCAAAGGAAGGCGAGATTAAGTAACAAGTAATTGGACGAGTATACGGTATCATTATAAAAGTACTTTAAGGTGGCAGATATGTTACGAAAATTACGTCAAGCAGAGAATAGAAAGTTTTTATTCATAAATGGTTACAAACTTAACGTCTTGATAAGAAAACCGGCCTAATTGTGATTATGTGGTGTGTGTGTGTGTGTGTGGTATGTTGTTGGTGGGGATAATTTGTGTAACATATGATGGTCATGGGATTCTGTCGAAAAGGGACTGTGTTCTACCAACCAGTGGTGTGAAACAGTTGGTTTCTTCCTCCAGATCTGTGAAAACTTTTCCTTTTTTCGACGCTGAATTACGTTCATACGTTGAGAAACGAAAAGAACATTCTATGTTTATGCCGCGTTGTCAGTAGTGGCTCAGGCCCGGTTATAATGTCAGGATTCTTGTCAGCCGTGAATGTGTACAAAAGTTGTGGAATTTATTGATGTTTTTCTCTCTCGATCGACACCATTTGATTATATTGATCCACAATACCACCACCATCAGCCTTTCCGCGTTACACTCACATGAATACAAAAAAATGAATGGAGTTTTAGAAATGTTCACGGTTTCAAGACGGAATGAATCTAGCATCAAAGACATAATGTACGGCAATACGAATGTGCATTATGTATGCCTGCAAATTACATAATGTGAGTCAGTCCGACTGTTTGAAGGGAGAAAGATTGTGTGTAAAAAATCAATAATATGTATGTAGTATGTATATAGAGAGACATATATATTTGTGGGAGACTGCCTCAATTTTCACAACAACCCAGCAAGAAAAATTTAATCCATTCATCCCATTAGTAAAAACTACCAGCCCGTTTATCATCATCACTCTCCGAACAAGCTGATACAGCGGAATATTTTAACGAGCAGGCAATTACTATTACTAAATATTTGTTCCGAGTGTTCGAGAAAACGCTGCGACAACGAACGAGTTTCCTGTCTTACTTTTCCCGTGACTGTCCCGAGTAGTAGTGATGGTTTTAGAGTATTAAGAAAATCATTACTTCCTTTTTTGAGATGCTTGTAATGAGGAGGGAACGCGAACAAAGAGAAAAGTCAGTGAGGAACAATAACATCATTATCCTCTCGAATATCGCTACAAACGAGAAATTTTAACAAAGGATTCCTTTTAAACATTACTGTCACGGGGCCTTTCTCTTCTTTTCCGGGCTCTTTCCAACATATTCCGTTTAATACCCGGCTTCCCTTTTTTCATTGTGCTCCGTGAGATACGAGCTTACATGCCCACCGCGCTGCTGCGGCCGCCATATCATTAAGCTCAAACAAAAATTTCTCCGGCCCATCAATCCGAAAGCAGCAACTGGAAAAATAACTGGATGATATGCAGCGTAATAAAAGGACTGTTTGCGCCCTCACCCTTTATCCCCTTTTGCAACGCGGAAACCGGAGCAAATGTGACTTTAAAATGTTCCCTGTGCATATTTTAGTTTGACAAACCAACATATTCTCTCGGTCGGTCTAAAGGTACCATCAAAATCATGAGAAGGTAAACATAGATATAAAATATTAATAGTATAGGTACCTCTCATAGATAATGTGGTCAAATTTGTTGACACTTGGTATCTAGACGGTATCCCTAAACATACACATCTCGACTGAAATTCGACATTGCATGTACAATGTTCCAATATTAAAAAATCCGGAGCGATGTTACCAAGCCGAAATAGAGGTCAACGTGGAAATACTGAAAGATAGAAAGAGAGAAATCTGAAGATGTAAATATTTTCTTGAAGGGGGGACCACAAAAATGCCGTCCTGAAATTCTCCTTGTAGTACAGAAAATTGTTTACTCTTTACATACAAGAGGTACCTGTAGTGTTCCACGAAACTGGGGAAGGTTTAATCGAAGGGTTGAGAGAGAGAGAGAGAGAAACAGTTTTCCCTTCCAATGTCGGTATTTTGCAATTTTTACGCAATATGACTTTTTCGTTTGATTTTTTTCTGGTCGATATTTGTAGTTATTTTGTAATTCTAAGGATTGAAATACACATAAAATACCAAGACAAAGACAGTTACAGTCCAAATTTATTGCTGTCATATATTGTATATTACATGGAAGACAAAAATTACTTTCTCTTTCGTTCCTCTTTTCTTGGCATATCTAAGCAGACCAGCTCAGAGGGCTGTCGACTTCATAGTCAAAACGACGACGACGACGACATCGTCCACAGCCCAGTACTTTGTGTCTTTTAAAGTGCTTAGATAGCCCAGAAAAACAAACAGCCACTAAAGCAGCACGTTTTCTTTGTAAAAAGCAGTCTGATTTTCAGAAGAAAAAAATTACTTTCCTTTTTATATGAAAAAACTTGAGAAATTTTAGTTATTTAGTTATTAGGAAAAGTTATTTTCCCCGATGGCTTTTCCCCGTTTAGTAGTTGCATGGCAATAATGTTTCAACCACTCTTTTTCTCTCTTTCATTCATCTTTTCTCTGCTGTTTGTGTAACATTATTAGTTCTTACCTCTATAATTTAAAGTATGACCTCTGCTGCTGCTGATATGCTCTGCCACTTACCCCCACACGTGTAATGCAACATGCAACCACCCTGGTGGTGTTGAACATACTTTGTCTTTCCAGCTCAAATTACCCAGTGAGGGAGGATCATCTGATAATCCCGATTTTTCTTATTGCCACTGACAGCATCATCAACAACAACAGGAGTGAGCAGCAGGCGAGAAGATGAAAACAAAGTAAACGTGGTGGATGACATTATTATATAGAACAGACGGGTAGAAACTTCTCTGTAGTTAACGTTATATAGTCAGAAGACCTCATCATCATCATCATCGCCATCGCTGGAATTGCCAGCCTTTTTGCAGCATTTTTTACGTTCCTTTACATCATCATCGTCATCATATGCTCGCATTTCTTTAAATTGCCCTTTTCCTTTCATTTTCGTTTTCAATTCTCGCTTGTTTGGAACAAAATGTGACATGTGTTTATCCTGACAAAGGAGTAGCAACTCTAGATGTGACCTTTTATCACAATTGACAGGTCAAAAAGCTAGCAATCTGTCACTCACTCCCGTTCATCATTTAATAACTCTTTTCCGCCGTTCTGTGTGTTTCAGAGAGAAAATAATCATCATCATTCCAATCCGTCTTTCTCACACGATGCCTCTGAAAGCCTATTTCTCAATTTCTCTCTCTCTCTATTTTTAGCGACTGTGTTTATGTAACAAAAATCTGATTTTCTTTCCCTCCACTGGTAAAATGACGATGCTGAGGAGTAAAATGAATTTTCTTTCGTGTAAATTGAAGCAAAGTACAAGTTAGAACTTACAATCAGATCAGAAAATCATAAAAAAATATGTGAGAAAACACCAACTCCACGTTTTTGTTCATCTCTTGCATCACTGCCACATTTACCCTTGTTTGTTAGGATGGGAAAAAAGTTTTAGTATTTTTTGTCTGTTCTCCATCTATTTTTTTTTCTTGAAGAAAGTCTCAGAAAAAAACTTATGGTGTATGGTTTGCCGTGTGGTAAATAGAAAGTGACTGTGCGGTAAAAAAAAGTCAGAAAGAGAGGAGGAAAAAGCAATGTGCTGACTGAGCTTATTCAAGCGTGCATCCATATCCATCCACAGGGGATGAGAGAGTGAGGAACAGAAGTAAAAGTGAACAAATAAAATGAAAAGGATGGAATACATTTTTTTCTGCATGCCTTTATTACTATATCCTCTCATTCACATTTTATTTTCCTCCTTTTTTTTATCCTTTTCCTTCCTTCCTTCCTTCTTTCCTTCCTGTCCCTATCTATCTCCCTGTAGCGATTTCCCCATCTGCAAAACCGTGCACACAGGGATGTGCCTGTGTAATAATAAACGGTTAAATTTATATTCGGGTAAAATTGAGGTGGGCACAAATCATCAAATCAACGGGAAACCAATGACTCTTGAAAAATGAGATGAAGAGAGAATTTAAAGGTGGAGAGAATGAGATGTTTTACCTGGTTTTTCCCTGTTCTTACTTGTGTGTGTGTGTGTGTGTGTGTGTGTGTGCATATGGGAAGAATGTAAAAAGTTCCGCGTTACTGGGAATACAATTCTCTGATCACACACTCGTCCTGTTTAATAAGAGCTACTCTAAACACTTTTACAACTTGCACCAATAGCAGAAAAAGGGCTCTTGTTTTGGGGACGAGGATGGTGAGAACAGGACTTATGGTGAAAGTGGTAGCGAGTGTTCAATTGGGGGTGCTTCTGATCACGTTGATGATGATGATGATGATGATAATGATGCTCTCACGTTTTGATCCTATGCAACCTTCTCTTGACAATCGTCCTGCTGTTATTGATAACAATCTCTATTCAGTCTATTTTTAGCATTTTCACACACATCCACGTACAAACTTTCTCTCCCTCTCCAGTGCATTTGTTCTTAGAAATGAACATGGTCTTACCGTCATTAGCAATAGCTCTGTGCTTTCACCGCTGCTGCTGCATCCGGTTAGAACGTTTTTCTCGGTAATATTACAACTTACTTATATATAATTTTGTTCGTACATTCCGTGAATTATTAGTGAGTATCTACATTATGTACTACTATTATTATAACTATTATAGACCATGCTCCTCCAGAGCTGGACAGACCGCGGGCGGCACGTGTTGGACCGTACTACAGCGGTTCTGGTAGAGGATCTGTACAAGAAATGTAGATCACGGAGAGCAAGATACTGGACCGTGGGTCAAATCGCGTAATATCGTGAAACGGTACCGTGTAGCGACTAATTTCAAACGGTACATTTTCGATCCTATTTTCGGTCAAGAATTTAATGATTATAAATGATTTCGACACTGTATATTACTAACGCCACATTAAAAAATTCATT
The DNA here is from genome assembly GCA_027744055.1 of Callyntrura sp. NNG-2020. Classification (NCBI taxonomy): domain Eukaryota; kingdom Metazoa; phylum Arthropoda; class Collembola; order Entomobryomorpha; family Paronellidae; genus Callyntrura; species Callyntrura sp. NNG-2020. Next base: position 39,111 of record JAHZNE010008122.1, read on the forward strand.
TAGGATAAAACAGACGTTTTACGTCGTACGTGCGGTACAAATCAGGAACTTGGGAATTGTACCGCGTACCGTGTACCAGAACCGTACTGGCTCGCATTGCGGTTCCCAAGCTTTGGCTCCTCTTTCGTTTTTAGCACAGCGGCATTAACTCTTCTCCGCATTTCTGTGTACGACGGCTATAATGCCAAAACTGAGGATTCGGCTTCTTGGAGAATTGTGCCAATTTAATTCTTTTATATCCCGTCTGTTGAATCACCACAAAGGCTACCCGCTCGATGTGCAATGACTCCAATCCCAAACAAGCAACTTTTGAATATGTGATGTGACTGGTCGTTAAGATCCCTATTATGATAAATAACT
>JAHZNE010008123.1:0-45002 GCA_027744055.1 Callyntrura sp. NNG-2020
GTCAAACCTGACAAACTGACAACGCTCTTAGTTCTTCCCCCTATTCAATGTAGTAGCATATTTAATGCCCAACAATTTCAAATTATTTTGACAACGGACGCTTCCCAGTCAAAATGTTTTGATGAAAAAAAAAGAAAAACGTGCCTGCAAAAGCATCAAAATCGAATGGTTTTCAATCTACAATAATAGTAATTGTACAGTCAACACACCGGAGCTACTTTACAACCATCAGTCATGTTATCTTTTTATATTGTTGTACTTTCAAATCTGTTCAAACAAACTCCATCCATTTTATTTTTATCAGTATCCTGCGTGTTAATAAATGTCGAATATTATGTGAATTATAAAGATAAATGAACTTGACTAAAGTAGTTGTAGAAAAGGAACATACCTAATTGTACATGCGTGCATGCCAATAATCATCTTGTATCATTACACATTATCCTTAATATCAATAATTTCATATATGTTGTGTGGGTATATGTGCCATTTTTGTGACAGAAAATATAATTAAATGTGTGTATTTATGTAAGTATATAAACAATAATTTTCACGTGGTTCTCACGAAGTGGATTTTATTAGCACAAACTTGTAAAAAACACATTTTTTATCCATTTTACATCCATGCCCAGTGTTACACTCATACAATAATTTTTCAAACGAATTTCACGATGTAAAAATAAATTCATTCTTTTTTGAATGTCTAATTAGGTAGTCGCGATGAACACACATAGGTACCCAAACGCTCTCTGTCTGTCTGTTCAAAAGTGAGCATATAAATACTTTTTTTTTCAAAACTATTTATCACCGTGACCAAACTTTAGTGCTGAAAATTAGTGTAACCGTTTTTTTCTTATCAGGTTTCACACGTTTATAATGAAAAGTACTTGACTGACATGCATTCAGCACACATACATCACGTCAGCTAAAGAATCGAGCTTACTCTGTGTGTTATAAAGTCCAACAAATATTTTTTTGACTGAAAGGGAACGTTTACTTTTATTACTATCTCTCTCTCTCTACTCTCTGCTACTCTAGTACATCTTATTTTTCAGCAAGCACGCCTTTTAAAATCCGTTCAATTGCTGGTTGTTGTACGCTGTGTGTTGTAAACATGCTAAACTTTTCTTTCAGCACTATCCTCATCTTGATAACTAAATTTGTGTTTTAAGAAATAAGCTTGCTGCGCTTTTAGAGGATTTGTGCAGTGTACTACAAGTATGTAAAGTAAACTCGATAACCTGATTGCTGTTTTGTGTTTGGTTTTAAAGAATCCTTCACTTGTGCACTCACTGCACTCTGCTGCACAGAAGTACGTACAAGAAATGTAACTCTTTTTGGTATAACCAGTACTATTGGTGTACAAAGGCATTGCACTACAGTCAATTCAATTCATCCATCAATCCTTTTCATATATTTACTTGTACCACCAGTCATACCTGCCTATTTCCCTGTTTTACGATGAGATACTTTGTTTATGGAAGATATTAGACAGATATTACTTCCGGCTTTCCGAGATCCACTTCAGTCACTGTTGTTGGTTATGCCTACCATCTTAAGAGTTGGGTGAAGGGTGGAGGAGGTTGCATAACGCAAAATAATAAAAAGGAAACATTATCATCGCTCCACTGTGAATAAAGGGTGCACGTACATCAGATTGAAGAGCGAGCAAAAGATGAACAGGAAATTGAATTACCTAATCGCTTCATATATTATGCAAATATATGAAAGACGTGAAGTACCATGTAATTACCTTGTATCAATTCTCTTCTCATGCTAATCTATCTTGTTCAAACTAAATTATACACAAAGACAGCGAGTGACAGTGAGAGAGGAGAGTGATGTTGTAAAAATGTTGTGGGAAATGGTGTCTTTAAACGTTAAAATCGCTGCTCTAAAGACAGAGAGCTACGCGAAATTAATTCTTTGCACTTGAGATACCGACTGATAACTAAACATTCCAAATCTCAATGGTTTTTGTGTTGTCCGTTACTTTGCAAGTGCATACATGCAATATTACTCCCTTTTGTAAGGTTGGGAGATATGATATACTATAAGATGTTTAAATGACCACCTTTAACTTGACCCCGGTCTAATCAGACCTGTGCAAAGGTAAAACTTGCAAGTAAGCTAGAATGAAAGAAGCCTTTTCAAATAATTCTTTAATCTATCATTTCTCACAGTAGTTTAACAGCCATACAGTAATAAACTGTAGTGAAATGTATATGACTCATATGGGTACTTTTTATACGATCAACGATGGTTGCGTTGAAAATTTCATATTACCGACGTATAAAAGTGTGTAAGTGTGCAAGCTTAATAAATAAAGCAATTTCGAATATATGCAAAGCTATCAACATAGGAAAATTACACTGTCAATTAAACTTTGGTACATCTCGTGCAATGCCGAGTGGAAGAGAATGAAATTTAAACGACTGCACCTAGCGTTTAAGATTTTTTTGGTAGTGTATGCCGATAACCATCCCCCAAAAATGTATAACTAGTCTACTCAATCATCAAAAACTACTTTACATTTGCATCAAGTCCGACGTAATAATAATTACATCTTCGATCTCAAATTATAATTTTTGCACTATACGTCCCCCACAAATGGTTTATTGACTGCCACAGCGATGATGATTACGAAACGCAGAATTTTGAAAGCCTTTGCCTCTTTGCTATAAAGCATACAATACGTACCTACACAGGTCTGTACGTACTCAAAATGTGGTCCGCTCCTCCATTATCTTCACATTGACAAAGCTCCCTTTATTTTTTGAAATAGTTGAGCAAGTCAATATGTACCATGCAACAGCCGTCTGTTTTACACTACTACTCCTGACCAACATGTTTAACAACGAAAAAGCTGTAATAATACATTCAAGTCATTTGCACACAAACTGACACAAATAGTAATGACATCTACTTACCATCTATAAAAATTAGGATGGAGGAGAAGAAAAATGATTAAAGCATGTTGTATAAATAATCAGTAATCAGTCATCTCCCCTTGTACTCTCTCCACATCATCATCTCGTCACCATCATGGAGTTTTGTAAAACATTTTTAATTATAATTCATCTTTTGAATGGCCATTATTGACATTCGCTGGCCGTGACTACTAATGTTGATGACGGCTCTATTGCGCGATGACTGCATTATTTTTTTCTCTCCCTATCAATTTAAAAGATCAATGCACTTTTACTCTCGGTCAAACAATCTCTGACGGACGACGAGATCTGATTTTGATTGCCGTTCTTATTTACCCGTCCGTCACACATACGCACAAGATCGAAGTAGTAATATTACACGTAATGAGACGAGCTGTTCATGATAATTAATTTATATCAAAATCATATAATCTGGTACCCGCACCGTCGTCATCAGCCCAAAGTACCCAAGTTTATTGGGATTGGGACGGTCGTGGTGACTCACAAAAATTCACTTAACCGTCATTTGACAAACGAGCAAACAGGATAACAGATTGTGTATATGCGTCATAAAAGCATGCAATTTCTATTTCTATTCTGCAAGCAATAAGCAATGACTCTTTGTCACAAACAGCCGTCCCGCTTTCATTCACAAAGCAGACCCAAAAGTATGTACCACGTACCGACAACTGCCATTTTCATTGCTGTGGTGTCACTGTCTAGATAGGTGGTATATAATATTATCTTTCGTTTGAAATCAAGTGCAATTTGTGCATTTTCAATTTGCATCACACACACACACACCAGACATGGTTTGGTAGACAATGACAGTTGTGTGTGATATGTCGTTGCAGTCGTAGTAGAGAGTAATATAAACGAACACACACACACTCACACGGAGTAAATAACCAGGTCGAGAATCAAGACACGAAAAAATAGCTGTCGAAACAAGGCATACGAAACTGCTGCTGCAAGAAACCAATAATATGCGACTCCCCCATATCATATCCCTTTGCCGCCGCCACAACTCCTAAATAAATACAGTTGCACACATGCAAGCATGCAATTTGCAATTATGGTGCTCAGACTCGAACCTCCTCCACTTTTATTCGACGACGACGACAACGCGTTGTCCCTATAAACCCTCATCTCAAGGAAATGCGGTGAATGCTAATTTCCAAAAGTAACACTGATAAAGATTGCGATTCTCCCTGTTGTTTTGTGTGTGATATGATATCTTGCTGATTACAAAATACCCACCTGCTTAAAAAGTTAACAGACAGCAGACAGCCAACACAAAGAGAGAGAGAGAACTATATTATATTTTGTGCAATATCGTAGTTGCTTATATGTCCCATGTGTATTGTGCATGCAAATAAAACATTACCTACACAATTTCCTTAATTAGTTGCACATTGTGTGTCATTTTAAAGCAAATTTAAAATCAGAACAATCAGAACAGTGCAGTGCATCGAAAGAATTATTAATGTATCATTGCATCTACATCTCCATCTCGCGATTCTTGACAGGTATACAGGGGATATGTATCTACCTCAGTGTATCATAGAGAAATGGGAACAGAAAAAAGAATTTGACTCGAAATAAACTTGTCGTGAATAAGAAGTCATTCATTTAGCCACTCATTCATTCAATATAAGCCAAGCTATTTTACGCAGACAGGGGTGCATATTATAACACCCCCGAATTATATCCGCGTGTTCACTGCTGCAGCAGCTGTATTTATGCACGTCCATGTACCCAATCCATATATTTCTACCTATTCGTTGCAGTTATGTTGATAAAATAATTTTTAAAAGATAAAATGCATTGATGATATATACTTATTTTAAAAATATAATGCAACTATATGCACTTTGTACATGTTTAAATATCAGGGTATGCAGCGAGAATGGAAGGGAGGAATAAATATTACAATTCTCGATAAATGTTTATAGTGGTTTGATGATAAGAACATGATGTTAGGGGACTTTTTCTTCTTTTTTTCGTACGGCGTGATAAAATTTGGGGGGGGGTTGTTTGTTTCACGATCAAACATAGTTAAGTGAAATATCTTGTTCAAAAGCATATTGTCTCAATTTTGCTCAAAAGTTGCTTAAGACCTCCGCAACAAAAGTTAGAATGAGTTGTAAGTACTGTAATTATACTGATTTTGATAGTCAAACTAGCGAAGGGTACAAAACATGTATCTCTTAACCAAACCGTCTTTGCGGTTACACTGTTCGTTTGTTTGGTGTTACGATGTTCGAGTTTATACCTACCCTAATGTTGTGCATACATTCAAAATCTAGGTTTTGAGAGGGGAACTTCATGCAAATAGCATGACAAAGGGAAAATATATTAAAATTTAGTTTTTGGAAGTATGGGGGCGTTGCAGGATAGTAGGAGGGGCTCGGCAGTAGCATTATTTTGTAGATTCACGAATTGTCCTCGTGTCCTTGTTGTTGTCTCATCAATACCACTTTATTTTGGGAAAACGCTGATTTCTTACAAATCTGATACTTTTTGTCATAATGCATTCTATTATTGTGGTAGGCAATGCTGTATGTATGCGATGATGATGCGACAAGTGCTAATAAGATTTAATGGGCGAGAAAAAAAATCAAGTTGACTTTGCATGTCTACGCTCCACGCTACAATTGCGTTGATTAAAAACAAGGAAGTATATGCAATCTACTAAAAGATTAAATAATCAGAAGGACATCTTTACAATTTGGATAAGACAATTAAAGCGTTTTATAGCAGGTGGGCAAGAAAATGGTGTGTCAGCAATCTTGTCGCGCCACGTGCACATTTCTGAATTTACTTGCTTTAACTCGTAAAATCGAAGCTAGGATCTTTATGAGATAAGTATTTTTGCGAAAGATTTTCTTATTAAATCTAAATCGTGATCTACTAATAGAAAAAGAACAATGTGACCATTGGATAGAAGGACTTTGTGCAATACCTCAAAATCATTGACAAGGTGCCAGCTCGTCTTTTGATTTCCGTAACTTCTCATGACTTGTAAAACTAAAGAAGATTTTAAATGTTGTCGTACTATAAATTCGCCACGATTCACACAACCGCACGTGTGCACGCACACTATATAGCACATGCCGTTTTTTCAGGTTAAATAATACAGCAATCCTCCTTCAATTTAAAACGTCTTTCGTAAACAAGGACTAGAAGTACTTGTTATTTTCTGTTTCAACAGAGATATTCGTACTTCTTTAAATAACTAATTCATTATTGAATAGAACTGTGTTGACGATTATTATCGCACGTGGTGCGGAAATAAGGGCCCCAGTAAAAAAAGAAAATGTTGGTCGGTATTTACCGGCCTAATGAATGAAGAACATATCAGTCATCACAGTGCGTAGTACATATTAACGAAAAACTTTCTGTCTTATCAGGACTTACCATTTCAATTGTGGTTAACAACATCCGTTTTTTTTTTCAGCCCTAAACCGTATTCAATATTTTATTTTATGTAATTGTTACTGTAAACAGACGAAAAATAGTTATTTGTTTTATCATACACCCACGAGTACATATACTATTGCAATATATCAAGCCATGTACTAATGAAATGTTAGTGTGCATATTCTTTTCCTTCGCCACTTATCTAGATGTTTGTAGATTGTTGTCATAAATGTTTGTTTGTGTGTCATTTGACAGTTAGTAGTGAGATATTAACATTTCGTACCCCCTCCATATCTACCGACGTTTAAACTCGTTAACCGATCATTTTTATGATAATAATAATAATAAATGAAGGAAAATTAATGATTTCCATTTTCATTGGTTGACATTCCTCCGCAATTTTCCATATGTGTTTAACATCCTTTCATTTAAATCGCCCATTGGTACATTTTACGATGCTCCTTGGAAAGTTCAACGCAGTTTTTTTTATCACAGGAGGAGTACAAAATAAAGCATACATATCACACACTATAAACGCATACGCCAATATCAACAATGTCGGCCTACAAATAAACAAAGATGGCTCTTTGCGAGAATGCGATTGCAAGAACCGAAAGTGCATTTTTGCAGCTTCTAATTCATTGGTTCACTATAAATTGCATGCTGCTGCTCTACAACTGAATGTGAGAGATGAGATGAAATGAACCCTAGCCCCATTTCGATCTAGGTATCTCTCTGTTAGACTGTAGGACACCAAAACAAGGTAATTGCTTTGCGTGCCTACTATAGGCGAACAATACATTTTGCAATTGTGAAGTTCACTAGTTATCTTCACTTGGCACCTGTTTTTTGCTTCAGTGATCGCCCTCTACTAAAAGTCATGGCTGAACAATTTGTACTTCTATCCGCACTCTCTCTCTCTCAACTTGCACATCACCCCAATTTGTGGTGTAGCATACATCCTTATTCCTAGTATGGTGTATACGTACACGGATTTGGCCAGACTTCCTGTTGATGACAGAGAGATCAATGCAGGAACTACCGAAGCGAATCGATCAACAGCACGACTAATTCAACGAGCACACGACAATGCAGAAAAAATGGGCATAACTTAACTGACATGACCAAATTACGTTTTATGAATCATGAATCTCCTGACTACTGTCCAGGATGTCCATCCACCTCTTTCTTTACGGCGTGCCCCTGCTGCTGTAAGGCTAAGTCAGTTACCTGCTTGATTAGATGCTACAAAAACACTTCTTTCTAGTTAGTGCAAACTATCTTGCGTGTTCAATAATTGTTATGATGATTGAATTCCTGTAAAATAATCATCCATCTCTTTCCAGCTTATCGTTTAAATGTTACACAGTACAGAGTACACAGCTGTTACCAATAATTGGACATGTAGTTAACTAACGGCAAGAAATTTACGTTTATTGTGAACTTGATGCACAAACTGTCTTTGATGTCCTTACAGCCAACCTTACTACCCTGATGATGATGGCGTAGAATACGTAAGATGATTCTTGAAATTTTTACAAAAACTCATATTATCTCTACTAAATAACTAGGCATTCTCGTTTCATTCAATACAAAGTCATTGATTGTCTTTGCCGTGAGAAACGTATACTATACACTACAGTAGGTAGATGCGACGTTTATTATTTATTTACAAAAATTACTGTTGCTTACAACAGAACGTGTGCTCTATATTGTGTATCATCACAGGTAGTTGCTGCAATCCAATAATTGTAGGCAGCAGCGAAGGTAGTGGTGGAAGATTACATCTCTCTGGGATGACAGGGATGTAAACCTTTGCGGTCTTTAAGTAGTAATGCAGATGAAGGGAGGACACCCAGTGACAGCAGCAGTAGTAGTAGCAGTAGTATAGTACTTACGCGAAATGCTAAATATTGATATTGATTGCTATTGTTGGCATTCTTGTGGCGATATATTGTTACAGTTTGCAATTGTTGAAGGGCTTTCTGCCATTGATTACTATACACGCTGTCTGAAGTACATTGACTATTGTTTGGAAAAAGTTTTGAAGGTTACTTTCCTGACCATCATTATCTTGACTTGGTAAGTACCAGCTGTTATACATTTCGAATGGTAGCATCATCATCATCAGCAGTAGCAGCAGTATCGACACCATCACACCATAATAATGCGTAAATTACATTTATAGCACACATGTAGTACAACGAATACAGCGTAATATTTTACTGCATGCTTCAACTGCTTTTATCGTTGTACGTTATAACGAACGGCGATAATAATAATTATAACTACCACGGTGCCGCGTACCTTTCCGAACTTTGATCTTTTTATTATTTCAAGGGCGCACATTTGAGAGTAGACAATAGAGAAACTTCTGTGGGGTTCAGCAGCATCGTGCTGATTGAATGTTTAAAACTTAAGTGGCATTTTTAAAGAAAAAGTGTGTATGTGTGTGTGTGTGGCTGGTAGATTTATATTAATCGTTTTGGACAGAGGCTGTGTTCACTAGTTTGGTTTTATATGTACTTTTTTACGCTTAAACCATAACAAAAGTGAAGTCATTTTTTTTTCTTTAAAAAAAAAGTTGAAAAAGTACCTCGTCTGAAAACCTATAAAATTTCGATGTGACAACGCCTCTACACAGCTAGGCTGTGGCACAGTTAAGAAAAATACGGATTTTTACAAAGAAAATCATTAATGTGGTGAGCATCTAATAACACATTATTTTATTCAGTCAGGAAGGACACGATGAAATGGTACATATATATATATATATCTCTGTGGATAACAGGTAGCCTTTGTTTCATTACAATAATCATTATCCTACTGCAATCATGAATGATTTGTGAAATAACTCACGTAACAATTAGAAAACGTGAAAAATACAATAAAGCAATAATTGTAAATTGCGGCTGACTTACTTCTAACAAGCCGTACTTGTGTATTCTTTTTACACATTAGATGAAGAAGAAGGGATCACGAGGAAAAGGAAACCCTTTGGGGATATTCATGATGCATTAATGCAAAAACGTTAGTGTAGGTAGTTGTATTTTTATATATTGAAGTGCCTACCAACATAATTTTGTACACATGTAGTAAGAAAGAGTATTGTCATTTAATGAACAGTTCTCCTTCTCTCGCATATCCTGGTTTGCCTACTACCCGATGGACGACATTATTTCTCAGCACGTTTGAGACGTTTACATGTCTTAACCACAATGAAATGAAATGTGCGAAGTTGGCAAAGCCAAGAATATTTATTGCACTAAAATCTAGAGACGCTGTTTTGTGCTTGGGTTTATTTTGGTGGCTACATCCCTGATGTATTGCCACGTATCAGGGGGATTTGTTCTGTTTTGTCCACCACCGTGTAACATACTGACTTGGTAACTGATGGAACAATTGAGACGCACAATGGAGAGTCTGTTGTCAGAGGAATTCTGACTGAGAAATGTGTAACAAGACGTATGTAACCGCGTAACAAGATGTTTATATAATGAAATGAGTTGATAATAACGCAGTGGGGCAATTGTATTTGTATTAAAAGCTAAAATGCGTGTAATAATAAGCAAGGCGTCGGCAACACACACACACACACTGTGCGTTGCGTTGTTCACATTTAAGATGGAGCGAACCAATCTTAAAAAATGAATGTTTTGTAACAGTAGGAAACGAAATTTGTTGGTACTGAAAAGGGAAAATGTGTCTGGCTCCTGTTGCTTTGCATTCTACCACAGGTCATTAATACAAGGAAATCCATTGGCTTTTCGCTTTGATCAAGTTTTGTTGTCACTGTCACATCCAACACTGTGTAATGCGTTGGGTAAAATGCGATATACATTAGTGATGGCGGCGACGACGACGATCTATTTGCGCGGTACACATTACAACTACATCCTTCTTCTGTACCAACTAAACCAAACTAATGGTATGGACAGCCGGTGTGTAGAGAGAATGGTGATGAAAATAATATCAACGATGAGATGATAGACACCTGCAAAGCTTAATGGAGCTGCAAGTTGTATCTCTCTGAAGGACTACACACAAGCAATATAAATAATTCCCAACTCATCTACTCACGAACGACAAGTCTCCCTCATTTTTCAAATGTTTGCATAATTTCTAGCAATTTTTAAAGTGGTTGCCGCAAATGTGACGTTTCATCATCATTATTATCATCATCGTAGAGGGGAGTATGACTAAAGGAACCAGTTACCATCAGCATACACACACATTCCATTGGTATATTCACGAAATATGTACATGCTGCTGACATTAAGTTTTTATTGAAAATACTATTACACGAGGAAATTATTTTTTTCAGGGAAAAAATGTAGGAAGACAATGTGATACAAGGGGCGACTCACCGACGCTATACTGGATAAAAAGATGCCATGCGATAATAATGATAAATTAGGTAAATTGTCTTCTCCTTAAAATGTACTGGTCAATGCGGATTTGCCTATTTTCAGACAAAAAAAGAAAAAAGTGAGTATCTCCATACCACAGGTTGTACATTCGCAGAAAGGGCGCATTCGCTACTCTTTATAAAAATACAGCGAGAATAAAATTTATGCATGGCGTGAATTTTCAGTGACGTTGGAAGAAATTGGAATGTGTTGGTATACAAAAATGACTTGACGAATCTTTAGAGAGCATGTATTACAGTACCGTCCTGTCCGTCCTTTACATAAGATACTAATTAATTGTCACAGTATACTTGGGTCGACGAAGAGTATCCCACTTGAATGAGCTTGAATCCCACTTGCTAACGTTTAGTATTAATAAATGTGGATTATTGTGGCTACCTGCAGCAAATGTGAGTGAGGCTCTCTGGCTTCACTGTATTTTACGATGATAATCGGCATTTACGACGACGACGAGTATACGCAGGTATAGCAAAAAGAGAAGGGCCGCGCCTACTTCTCAAGGAAAACTGGAGCACGCCAACTGCAAAGTGCAAACTACTGAAGGAACAATTTATAGAATAATAATAGCAAACGTGAACAAGACATAAAGAGCCACAATGAAGCTATTCGTAGCTGTAATAAAAGTGTAAAAATGTATTCATTTCTTGTATTCCATTCCAATGACTGTTTTGTTTCCCGTTACCCTGTCTGTACATACTACTCCTGCGCGTATGTAGTGTGTTAAGTGAAGATAACTAAAACATGTCTGCTATTACCCTTTTTTGGACCTTTGGCCAATGATAGTCCTATCTTGTAATGAGATACTTGTTACCTGTTATACACCAGTAATGTGTATTCATGTTTTCAACATTTTCCCTTTGGTCGAGGTACCAATCTCTGTACAGAAAAGGCTATAGCGCGCTAATTGAATGTGCTTATTACACACAGATGTAATTATGGAATGCCTCGCAAAATCGCAAAAATCATATTTGGCCATATTCTTTCTCGCACACTATAATTTTATTTGATATGGGCAATTACAGATTTGCTATTTGCTACTACGATAAGAGATTTAGACAAATTCTAATTTTCCTAATTTGTGAAAAACCAATCACGACTGTCAGAGAGTCAAATTACCTTCACTTTCAGATGAAATAGTATCCTCCCTATAAAAGATAATGATAAATGAATATTAAGCACCTACCTTCATACATATTGTTAGGTACATTACAGTGTACGATGATGAGCTTCTCTGGATCCTTCAGTTACACAGAAAAAATACTTGCTCAGTTCCACGTAATAATTATCCAACTTCACCTCGTCAGTCAACAAAACATCATGTTCATGCGGACATCGCATGATAATTTAGAATTTTTACAAAATGATAAATTATAAATGTGAGTCAGTGATCCGCTAAAAAATGAAGCAGTAGATCATCTCATGCACTTATAGATTGCCTTGATTATTGACATAATTTATCATTACCTTTACATTGACATTTTGTTTAATAATATAAAAATGGAAACTGTATCATATTTAGAGGTCTGCATACATTCTGCACTATTTTGTGCCATGAAGGATTGAAGCAAACTGTCGAAATAGGTAATGTTGTCGCGTCCATGCCTTTGATCTGCAATGATCTTGAATATTATCTTCAACTCTTCTACATGTGCTGCTGCACACACTCAGAGGCACTGACAGTTGTCTGTCCAACACCAATAGGTACCCATATTTTTTTACTTTTTGTCTTCATTTTTCTTTGAAACGTGGCCAACCAACGTACACTTTTTGTCCTTCTTTTTCTGCAGTAGAATATCATTATTTTACAAACGTCGGGTAGTGTTGCATTCAAATTTTACATAAATAAAAAACAATTCTGAATCAACCTCGAAGAACGGCGATCTGATAAGTAAGAAAGATGTAACGACTTGACTTGATAATTTCTTCATTCTAGTTTTTTCTCGTTTTGCGCTACTGTCCACTACTATCTCACAGGGACTACCACGAGATTTTTAAAAGTGCATTTTTTCTTTTCATTCATATTATACCTAAAACACAACATTGCAGCATTGCCAATGATCAATACTGCAAACTGTGAAATGGCTCGTAACAAGGAAAACACTTTTATGACATTCTCTTGAAAGCCCTTCATTTCAGTCTTGTTGTGATTTTTACATACTTATTTTTTTTTCTGAGAAGACCACATGCATAACCACAATCATATCATATTATTATTTTGTGTAAATTAATTTTCAAGTTCGAGTGACCCACCAAACAACTGCCTTCTGCCTTCTAAATCTTTTGAGAAATTTCCCCTTTCGGATTTTTTCCCTTTTGCAGAGAGACACAGCAAAGCTAAGTGTCCGAACTCCGAACATCACTGCGCCCAACTACTGAAAGTTTTGTTGGTTAAATAAAAGTTTCTTTCCACTTGTTATTAACATATATGAAGGACACCTTAATGGTGTTGTTCAACATATCATGCTTGTTAAACTGCCAGATGATTTGAATGCTTGCATAAAATTGAAATGATGATGAGTATAAATCGTTTTAAAATGAATATATTTCCCGTTAATTGGACTTCTGCCAGCTTCCACCATCATGCCCTTATGCAAAAGGTAAATTATTTGAATTACGAAGTTACATCTCGTAAAAAAATGAATATGCACACATCGTGCAACTGCAACGTAATCTGCTATCGTCATCATCAGGCGACACCAAAATTTTGTTAAAATGTTTAAAATAACCTTTAAAATTCGTGAATGGCTTGAACAATAATAATTCAATTTGCCGATGCCACATAAATCTTTCTTTAATAGCAACTCAAATTAACACGCAGTTTTTATATATAAAATAATTTATTAGTGTAATTACTTTATAAATAGCCTTAAACAGCATAATCAGCGAAAATAATTGATTTAAAAAAGCAGTAAAAAGCAATCATTAAAGGGACGAATGCAACAGACAGTCCTCTACACTTTACATACGCAGGCATATATGCAATGGCATATATTTTCCGAAATGCATTTTTATATGATCGACGGTGGCAATGACAGCCGTGTGTATCATCATTACCCCGTGTTAGTTATTGTGTACATAGAATTGACTCACGTCACAAGACAATGTGCGTACAGAAAAGTGTCCATGAGAGCTGCTAATAAGTGAACGAAGCCAACGGTACACTTTATTGGTTGCTTCCTTGCTTCTCAGCAGCAGTTTTGTCTAGTTAAACCATCATTGTCGTCATCATGCAAATGAATTCAGCACTCAACACGCTAATCAATTTTTTTTCTTGTAGCCCTTAAGGGCTGAAACATACAAATTAAAATTTTATAGTTCTGATGACCCAACTATATCAAGCAAGGACCCACCGGCCACACAGCCAAGTTGGTTATTATGTAGGAATACATCGTACATTTACACACATTATACAAAACCAAGGGCTCCCCTTCGCGTCTAAATATTTTTGCAAGGGGCCCTTGCATGCACCAGGTCGTTGCTGCTGCTGTTGTTGGTCACACACAAGTTACCCACCGTCATCAAATCAAGCAAACACACACAAGCCAACAAAAATGGTAATTAACAGAACACACATTTCTTTCTCAATGTTCACAATAAAAACGCAGAATAGTGCACAGAACAGCATGGCTCCATGCACAAGACACTTAAACGCAACGTTAATCCGCCTAGCATATAATACTAATACCTATTTGCACAAACAACGTCACAGACTAAAGACATTTAATAACTGTCAATCATCGCCATTACTGTAATATAATTCGCCCATATTCAATCACAACAAGCAATATAATCCCAGCCCAACAAATCACTGTCATCATAATACCAAATGCACATATACACACACGTTCAGTATACAATTGATGTTGTATGCCTGTGTTCTGCTTATATTTCCCATTAGTGGTGGTAAGCAACATGATAAGCTATGTTACTACACATAAATGTAATAACACACCTATAATGTGATGACGACGTTGATGGGATTATGTGATCATCTCCAACAAACAGCATTGCACCAGCAGAAACACCATCCCAATCCCACCACCAAACACGACCAACCATTCACACAAACACAAACACAACAATGTAATATATTGAATGCTACTAATACTGCTGCAACTGCAACAAATATCAGCCTTCGAACGCACCGACCATTTTTGCTGTAAAAAATGTGGAAAAATTGTATTCTTTATTCCCTTGCGTTCTTTACTAGATTTTGCCACGATTATTATTATTATTGTATTTTTTCCAACCAGAATTGGGCTAAGGACATATTACACTTTTTTTCTTTTACGGCAGTAATAGTAATAGCACAGCAGTGTAGAGTAATATAAACTCTTCATGTATACCGTGTGCGTACCGTTGGTGTTAGGTATGACGGAGTAGCTGAACTTTGCATGCCCATCAATGACCATTTAAGTACGCGTAAATTTACTTTTGCATTTAACTTTGATGAATGGAACTATTTAAAATTACTCTATGAGAATGATACTCAAACATAAATTAAGTAATGACTGCGATCATTACAATAAACAAGAGCTAAACACTGACGCGCTCGACTGACAGATTTTGTTCACGTCACCTTCTCTTAATCGTTTTAACAGTCGACCTGCTCCTTCGAGAGGAGGATTGTGGAATAGTGTTGGAGAATGAGACACCAACGACCGGCCAGAGAGAAAGGGAGAAGGGAGGGGGAAAGAAATAAATAAAAAATCGTGCTAATAGGTTTCACGTAGGTCTGCATCAACCAAGTGCATATTTAAATAGGGTTGCAATTAAAACCATAAACCTTCTCATACGTATTTACTTCACATGCATTCCAAACTAAAATCACTTAACACTTAAAATGTTTTACTCTTCTAATGATTAACGCGTTGGGGACTGTGCAAATGGAGACTGCAGTTTAATTATAGTTATTTTAAAAAGTGCATTTGGCGCGAAAAAAACGGTTGCATGTGAACATGTAAGTACAATAAGACAAGATATATTCTCATTTTGCGACGTATACTTTACTTGTACATCTCATATTTTTTTGTTTTTTTTTGTGATTTTCATCACACACCATATAATTGCTACCAAAGTATATGTGACTGTCTACTTTACTTATATTATTACAACAGAAGTACCACGCTTGTGCCTAAATTTCACTAAATGGAATGTTAGGTAGGGAGGTGGTAAGTGGTAATGATGATTGTTAATGATATTAGTAACTTGTCATGTTAGTAGGCTGTAAAATATCCGAGATTTTACAGAAAGATGAAGGTATAATGAAATGAGAAAAGTAAAAACAATAGCAAAAGTATTACAAGACTTTTGAATGGATTGTATTATTGAGATTACATGACAATGTGTCTGTCACTTGAAATTTTCCACAAACAACAATGCCACTTACCGTCAAATTAAGGGGAAGGGGACGTGGAGAGATTGAAACTACTTGAAGAAAACAAATTTGAGGTTAAATTAGTTTTAACCAGACGCTACAACGCAACATTTTTAACGGAGTAACATATTATTTGTTGTAGGTGTATACTTAGGCATGCGATGATGTTTCAAAAAGTGTGACAAATTCAGACAATATACGGATGTTATAATATAGTTGAGATGTTGAGAATGTAGGATCGCATTAATAATTTTGAAGAAATAATGGCTGATCATCAGCCGCTGATGTTGTGACAAGGCTTGGGTGCTATTTTCATTTTTAGAAATTGAATAATTTCAAGGAAAACAGGACAAATAACGTCTTTGGGCCGTGTGTGCGTGCGGTTAATAAGGTATTTTAGTCAAAGAAGCTTTTCAATGAAGGGCAAATTCAAAGGTTATATTTAAGTTCATTATGTTACGTACGTATAAATTCTCGACAGCTTATCTTATGCATTGAGGATACATACATACCGTGGAAGACGCAAGTGCATACAGAAAAATGGCGTTATATTCATTTGATCTATGTGATGCACGTTCAGTATCCGACCGAAGAGAAGAAAAAAAAATATTAAAATTTGATACTTGGTACACACGTGCACATTTATAGGTAATTTTTTGAAGGTAGCATATCGAACCATATGGTAAACGCGACGACGTAAAACAAGTCAAATGGACTATACAAAGTAAGCTTGAAAAATTATTGAGAAAAAGGTATATGCACTCACGACGTTGCCTATAGCTGTGGCTTTAATTATTGTCAACTGCAAATGCAGACTTAGATGACCAAGATTTATACTATTTACCTTGCAGCAGCTCAGTAAAATGGCCTTGGTGCGATATGCATGTACTTTACGTTTTATGCCTTCAACATCATTGCATGCTTCATAATGCGTTTTTGTCGTAGTCATATTCTACCTTTTTGAAACATTCCGTCACTATTTTATTATTATTATCTTCGTTATATGCTTTTGTGTATTGGGCATACAAACAACAACAGTGCATTATGTGTAATGTAGGGATTCATAAAGGAAAATTTTGTTTAATTTAATTTTGTTTTGAAAAGAATTTGATGCAGATCGATTTGTAGCCCTTGATGTAAAGGAAACATCTCTGTGTAATTTATATTTTGGCAATAAGGCATAAATTGAAAGGACACGGGTCACAAATCAGAATGGTTGAAGGACAAATAATGATTTTCGACAAAAGTTTAACAACCGAGTCAACACAAAGTCGAGAGTCGAATCAAGTTCCCTAATTCTATTGTATTCCCTCTTCGTGACGACTGTGTACTCAACCAGAAACATAAACCATTTGCAATACTATGTGTGTGTGTGAGAGAGAGAGACGGTGAGAGATCAACTCAACAACTTTCCCTTATGAAATGACTGTAGATGACATTATTCTTTGGTCGGCGGAAATCTTTCTCATGGTCTACTAGAAAACTGAAAACTGAAAAGGTGAAACCAATGAATGTAAAGCATACCCATGTTTACATAGGGAACTCAATGTCATATTAAATTACAAAGACAACTGTCTCAAGACGACGACACAACGCATGTGGCAAGCTATAAACCGTACTTCATGAATACATTTATGCTTATTTTATATAGAAATTATTGCAATAACTTTTATGACTCCGTTCGTATTTTTCACGTGTATGCCATACGCTCGTAAGAGAAAAAAATGTGATAGTAAAATAATTGCACGGTTCGTAAAAATATATTTTTGGATTTTTTTAAAGAAATGCATTTTTAATAACTGGTTTGGATTGCAGTTGTTGTTCTACAAACAAAATGATATAATCACACAGTACGGATTATTATAACGTATGCAAATGTGCTTCTGACTTAAAGTTTGAAGAAAATTTGAAGAAATACTATTTATGTAATACTCTTGTATACTCTTGGATAATAATTACTCTGTAGTTGGTAGTTAGTAGCGTCCAAAACTTAAAAATGCTTTGTTGTTGGCGTCTCTTTCAATTGTCTCATTTGCATAAATTTTAAGACAACTCTACACACAGCTACGCACAAATTACTCACAGCAATGTGAATCCCCTATACCTTTGCAGGCTAATAACTTTAAAGGGAGTAAAATTGCTGTTATTGTTGCTGCTTCTAACAAAGGAGAAACAGCATAAACAACCCAAACTGCGTGTATTGTTGTAGTAAAAGGGTAACAAGAACAAATGTCATCATAGGAAAAAATAATAGCAGTGTAGTAAATACAACACAAAAATTTGAGTATGATTTCAACTAACCAGTATGTACATATATGGAATGGACTTCTAAAAATTTCACACGCACCAACTTGTTAACTGGCTAGTTGAAGTACAACGGACGAAAATGAATGAATATTATTATTTTAATGAGATGATGGCTGCACAGTGTGTGCTGAGAACATTACTACATTACACATGTGACAAATGAATATGAGGAGGATGATTGTTTAGCTTTTAAAACTAACAATAACTGGTATATATAACAAGACTGTTGTGGAATACTGTAAAAATTGTCCCCATGTTCATACACGACAGGGGAGTACAAATGCCCTTTTTTATTTTTGCGAAGTGTGAAGGCAGAGCAATTTGTGCAAAAGAAATAATAGGTACTATGTATGGTGTGCGTGCGTGTAAACATACATAGAGAGAGACAAATGATTTTTTTACTGAAAAAAATTAATATTTAAACTTTAGAAAGGACAATGACATTTATGCATGTAAATGACAGTAATAAGCAAATTTTATAACAACTAATGCGAAAATGTGAGTTAACGTAAACATGAGATGTATATACTCGCGTGCAATCTCATTTTTTCGCTGGAAAAATTATGATGACATATTATATTGCAGGGGGTAAGTATTCAGTAGTGAGAGAGTACAACAATAAGTGTATTACAGTAGACCATTGTCAGACATATCATTAAATTATCGTGGCATTGCTACTATTTATCATGCTTTCTAACATTACATACAATTCTATTGTGCTTGACAATAGGCTTGACCTAGGATAACCGCGAGAGAGGCATGGAAAAAGAATGTTATTAAACAAACCCTCCTTTTACAACCAGCTTTAGTGGAAAAGGGCCTTTCTAATTGGCGCTGTAATGAATATACAGACAAGCAATCCCAGAAAAAGAGTGTTTGCTATTTGCTATCATCATCGGTCTGTTTTCTTTTTGGCATTTCTGTCGTACTCGATGTAGTTGTGTGTAGTGGTAGCAAATATAATCTAGAGAGTTTTGATAGATTTTTTCTGCGCCTTTCAGTATTCATTATGGATCCACAGCTTCGTTGTGTACGTTATATACACACAAGCGAAACGTTATTAACATTTTACCATTATCATCATCATCGTCGTCGTCGTCAACGACTTGGTTTTCATTTTTAAAAAGCTCCATTGTATATTTTGTATATCTTGCAGGTATATGTATTTTGCATCGTTGTACGTGTTTTTGATACACTACTAGACACGAATAATAGCTCTTTTTCAGCGGTACGATGTGTGTGTGTGTGTAAATGAATCCTGACATACAACTTTCACTGACAAAGTCAAGATGTGTTGAGATGATGATGTGCGGCGTTGTAATTTTTTGTTTTGTTTTCGTAGTATTCACGCCGAAAGCCGCTGCTGCTGCTGCTGCACTGTTGTATATACAATCACATCAAAAATTCGAATCCTTTACAGCTTAAAAATAGAATGTGTGGTACTTGTTGCAAGGAGCGTGATTTCATGTAAACAACAATAAATACTGCGTGCGCGACACATATTTTTGTAATTTGCTCACTCGCACACCATTATTAGTTTTGAGCTTTTTCTGAGCAAATGCTAAGCTTAATGTTTCAAGTAATAATAGTAATAATAATTATTAATTACGGGAAATTTCCGTCAACAGATAGTAGTTGAAAACCATAATAAATTATCGTTTTTTTGTGCGTGGCCTTTATTATTGTAAAGCGTGAAATAGTTTTAACTCGTAGTTATAAAGTGCATAAAGGAAGGCTTCTTGGAAAATGCATTTCTAATGAAACCATATTATTATTCGAAATGCATTTTAATCATGTACATTAGCATAATCAAACTGCGAGAAAGAGAAATGTGCGGACGGTCCACAAATAGAAATGAGAAAATAAAGGAAATAGTCTAGACGTTTAGTGTGTGAATATGTGAATTAACTCACATATATTATCTATCATTTATTGTCTCTAGAAAGCATTTTTGCGATCGGATGTTACCATACGCAGAGGCATACATACATGCACACATGTTATCTATGAAATGTGAGAGACCAAAGTTTAGCTTTTAAGACTAGGTATCTAGATTCGTGTCAGCTCGTTCAAACAATATAAAGAGCACTATCAAGTAGTGCATTTCTCATTTTGGCAGGCAGAGAAGCTCTGTCATCATGCATGCCGATCATTTCATATCTCATTTTAAAACTTCCAGCAAGTCACGATCATTTTCCTTTTCCGCTTTCTTTTTTTCTAATGATGACAAAGAATGTAATTGCATGGCATATAATGAGTTTATTTATTTGCTTTGTTTAAAGAAAATGTTACCAGCAAAATAGAGTGGTCCTCACATTGCAAGACTTTTATGCATTGTGAGTGCCAAAAAGGAATTTATCGATAAAATATTGACAACCGTGAAGTCAGTTGACGAAACTGAAGCTGTTAAAAGGCCCCGTGATATCAGGCATCTTTTCAGAAACTACGTATATTATTAAAGGGTGCTGTATAATGTGATCGAAAAGTACCCTTATACGCTATAATTTGTTCGAAAGCAGCCGTGGCGAAATAAAATGTGGAGGATCGTTTGAATCGGTTGACAATTTATATTCTGTATTCATATCAAACAACAAATTAAACAATTCTGTTTTCTTTTCTTAGCCAACAACTGAATTTTAAAAAGTGACAAAGCATCATTACGCAAAAAGATAAGATTGTAATAACACGAAATATACATAGAGATGGACAGCCGGTAGGAAGAACAGAGAGGCTTCATTCTTTCTTTCATGAAAACTGCATTCGTCCTCGTACACATGAGGGTTTGCTATACTTACAACGCAACGTCTACTAGGGATCTTTGGCATTTGCAAATTGCAATGTGTATATCAAATACCATATAATGCTAGATAATTAGATTGTCATTATTATTATTATCAATCAACGAATTGGCTATAGATACTCAATAATACTCAATAGTTGATGACCGGCTGTGTATATTTTATGGAGTGCGTATCTTGAGAGAAGATGAAAAGAAAAATTCCAATAGCATCATTATTGAAAACACTCCTGGGATGAAGTTATGCCTCAAAGAAGTTGTATTGAATGTTTAATATGTATGGCCGCCATATACAACTACCATTAAAAATCACACATTTAAAAGAAAACGGAATGGTGAACTGATTCGTGGTATACTAGAACAAATTAAATAATTTCGCTTCATTTCTTTGAATGCCGGTCTTTGTGCTTGTGTAAATGACAAAAGGAATTTTGTTTTTTACGATGTGTGTAGTAATAATGCAGACAGACAGGATGGATACCTACACTTTACAAACACACACACAGTGCATAATAGGCAATATGTAGAAATACGATATGAAAATTGTGTTCTGATAAAAATCATTACAAAATTTACTGCATAGATAATAACTAGGTGTTATTTCTTCTACTACAAAACAGGACTGGCTTGTATTCAAACATTTGTAGGATACATGTAGTCTACCGTATTTCAATTTTGCAGTTCACATTGTTGGCTAATATATGTATTGTTCAGTACTTTTTGAATATTACAAAATTCCAATCATTTCCTGCCAATTCAGGGATCAAAAGAGTTAATTTCCCGGAAATGAGAACCGTACTTTAAAAAAAAGTAATGAAAAAAATGTTTTCTGTAGTGAGATTAGGGAGTAGGCACGGATTCATGCTGTTGATTAAACAAGTATAGTAACAATGCATTCTCTGCCTTCTTCGTTGGCGCTGATTTTTCTTTTCTCATCTCATGGAGAACAGTTTTCCGCATCTTCAAGTAGTATCTAGAAAAGTACTATTTTCCAAGAAAGATCCAAATTTCTTCTTCTTTTTGCCTGCATCAAGAGAACGGCAGTATGGTCTCCCAGTCAAAAGTATTGTTGTGTGCTATTCAGCACTCACAATCCATCCATCTCGTGGAAGATCGGGTTAAAAGCAGGATATACGCATTAAATATTTTGCCTCTAATAACTTTTTGATATTTTCATTCATACCTACGCATTCCGCAGAAGAATGCCTCAGAAAATAATGCGAATAGAGCACTTTTAATATAATATAGGCACCAGTCTTTCATCATTTTAAGGCAATTCACAATTCGGAGAACTGAAATTCGAATGAAACGCTTCTGGAGCCAAATGTTGACGTCACGGAAATATTTCTGCCTATGTACTGCTTCAAGATCGCGATATCCATCATAAATCACTATCAATATTAGATAGTAGTTTTCACGTGGGAGAAATGAGGTGGTATACATGTTTGTGTAATGTTTATCCACTTGCCACTAATTTACTTTTCCCTTTATTTCCTGAAAGTAAATATGGGACACAAACCAGAATACTGAGAACTTATCCTGCAAGTGAAACAACAAAAACGACCAGGAGGGAAATATTGTACCCAAGCCTTGATCTAATGCAGTTATTTCATGTTCACGAGAAAATTGTCCTGCTCTTGTTCCAGCTATCCGGCTTTGTGTTTTACCCCCGCTGGCGTGGTCTCATTACATTCAACCGATAATGAACATTTCTCCTGCATATGGACTATTATGATACGGTTTGCGAGTTTTTTCCTGACCACTTACGTTGGTAATTGTGTTAGGTAAACTTTTGCAATCCTTGTGTAAAATGGTATGATACACGACATTCTAGTACATCCATCGCGTTATCGCTGTGTTATTTTATTATTTTACTACACACGAAACGTTTACTTACTCGACATGGCATGGACAACAGAGTCAACTTACGCAATAAAAGCTACCCTGTGACACTAATTTGCCGTTGTTCGCAACAATATTCACAGCAAGAAAACACCAAAAATTACATGCTCTCTTAGTAAACAATAATGTTGAGTACAACCAGTTCATTGCGTGCGTAGGCAGCCAGCAGCATACTTTCGCTTAACCACTGCCACACCGACAGACACGTACCGCAGCAAATTAATGATCGTAAGAAAACCTTCAAAAGTCATTGCCAGCCTAAAATTTCAAATAAAATCATTGATGTGGCAAATCAAGAAGAGCAAACAGCAACCAATCAAGTGCAATGTGCTGCTGCTGCTAGCCCAGCCAAAACATTATATAGCCACTCACACATATCATCATGTTAGATGTCAGGCACACTGAGCAAATTGCAATAATAGAACAAAATTACTGTGTCACTGTCAACCGTGCAGATTGCCCATGTTTTGAAACCTTACACCTCCCCTACTAATCATGTCAGTTAAGAAGAAATAAACACACTATATAACCATGTGTGAACCAACATAATATTTCATTTAACTCTGTGCTCATCATAAATTTCCATGATGCGTCAGCTTTACTCATTTTCGTTGTACATAAATATTATCCACATTTGTGCATAACACACGCGTGACGGAGAATTGAGAAACTACGAAGGAACATGATTTCATTTTAATTGGGCGCCTCCAAGCCTACCACAAATTTCATTAGTAAACAAGCACAGCACACAAACTAGCCAATTTACGAATTTTACCTCACTGTTTACTACAAAACAGCTCAAATCAAAAACAAACTATTATAGTAGCTTGTGTGTGAGCTGGGAGTTTCGTTGTCGCGTTTAATAATGTTTGTTGTGCGGGGTAGAAATAGTCACCGCGTGTGAAACAATTGGTTGCACAACTGGCACAAGTATTTTATTGTTTGTTAGAGTATGAAAATGTTACCTGTGGGAATCATTAGGAATACAAAACTACTACATAATTAAATTGGCATCATCATCATCATCATCGTGTCGTACAACCCTTGCTTTTTTCATACCAACTTACATGGCAAACAAAAAAGCTCAGTGTGTGCACTGTGCACAGTGAGCACTCATTTGACCCCAACAAGTAACTATAAAAGGAGAAGGCACCCATTTATTATTCCTGTCACCACTCTTTGTCATCTTCTTTTTGTGTACCCTTTCAGGAGGCCGCTGCTGCTGCTACAAGGGAATCTTGTTCTGTTCCTTCTCCAAATTTTTTGACTAATATTAAACTCGTGAATTTGCAACAATGTACAAAGTATGTACTTGTTCACGTAAAAGGAACGAATTGAGAGGTCATTTGTAAAAAATAGAAAAAAAAACGTCGAGATAATAACTGTTAACTTAACTAACGTTTTCATAACATGTCACGCGTTGATCATTGTTGTCTTCACACACCGTTTCTAACGTGTACATAATTTGGTACGTGTGCGGTTTGGCCAGTCAAGAAGACGAAAGAGAAAGATGACAAAGCAATCAAAAGAAGTCATTTTTGTCGACAACGATACGATCTTGAGCTGTACCTACATTATTTACTAGCATGGTGGTGTGAACCATCAAAAATTGTTGGGATTATTGCTGCTATTAATAAACAGCTTGTCTAGGAACACTGAAAATAGTATGTAGAAGCTACAATCTTTATTTTTATGACTAACAGCACCTTCATTGAAAGTGTCATGTCGTTTCGTTAGTTCTGCGTGTGTGAAGTAGACAGGACTATCATACATGCACTAACGAGTCGATCAGCAACAAAGTAATTTTACAGGGAAATTCGCAACTCACTCTACAATTGAAATAATAGTTTATATCCCAAAATATGTGTGGCCAATGTACAAGAATGTCTGCCAGAGAGGATAATTTTTATCGATATTGGGGTATTTTTGTGTGTGATATAGTAATTATATCCTAAATAGCTCTTAAATGAGGAGATCATGCAGGCAAAATTATAATGCTTTCATTTTCTTCCCTCACGTTGTAGCACTCGAATCAGCAATTTATTTCTTGCAGTGATTCAAGTTGCTTTATTGGCTTACTTATTTTTAATAGTAATTACAAGTGAAGAAGAGATAGGTGTACTATTTTCTTATGGTTATGCAAAAAACGTGCGTGCTGTTCATAATTCATGAGAACGAGACACGACCATCCCAATAAATAACTAGTTCATTGTAAAGGAAAATTGGTAGCGCAAATTTGTAATCGCTTGTACATTTCAAACCAAAATACGAGGTTGAAGGCGTCCCAAAATTATTTTGAAGCTTCTCTCTTAAAACGACACATGAAAATATATGGTCTTCGCGATGTCGACGGATGCATAAAAAATAAATTATCACAATTAAATTTTCAGAAAATAAGCGTTAAAGCCGGACGGCGTCACAGACTGAAACGACAAACCATTAGGTAACACAGCAGTACGCGCTTCATAATAATATAATGTTTGGTAAGCTCTTCATTTTTTTCGACAATTCCACATTTTGGCAGTCAGCCTCAAGGTTGAATGTGTTTAAGGGATGGGATCATCATCATATTAAATGCTCTCTTCTTTTTACTATAAAATTCTAGTACATATGCATATAGATCGCCAAAGTTTGAGCGAGCGAGTGTGCAATGAAAAGTCAACTTCTCTCTATTGCTCCCTTAGCGCAAAACACACAGTGTGCAAAATAAAACAAAGAAAAGCTCATCCCACTTGCATTTTATTCCATTTTGTTATACAAAACACGGTTGCGATTACAATCGTGTAGATAGTGTACGCTTTACAATTTGCATACCAGTAAGGCTCATGGAATAGGTAAGTTGCTGACAGACAAAGCTATTGTTGAACAACTACTGCTCGTTGGCTGTTTAGTAAAACAAAAACTATAAAGTACTAAGTACACTATAGCATTATGAGTTAATCATCATTTTCTCCTGTCTATTTTATGCAGAGATTATAAACATACAATCATTTCATAAATAATGAATTTTCAAAATGCTCAAAATGAGATTACCTCATATGTAGGTAAGCAGTTGTGAACTTTTCAGCAGTTTTTATTTTTTATTAGCATTTCCAAATCGACTACGCGAGACGCAGAGGTGCTTGGTCTTCGAACATTTTTATAAGCGCGCTTATTTGTCAACTGTGCCTCCCCTAACCGTGTCGTCAGCATTTTACATGCCCGTAGCCACATCGGTAATTCTGGTGCAACGACGTTACTCCACATTGACCACATTATAGCCCCCGATATAGCTGTTATGCTCACATTTAAAATGCTTGGCTAAACTATAACACTAATTGTAACAATTATGGCTGCCACATCTATATGCTACCACAGGGTATAGGGTACACGCCGCCTTCAACAAAAACAAAAATGATAACGACCTCCCACTCAACTTTGTTCATAGTGAATTTCCCAAATATGAATTTTTACCTCCTGACTAGCCATAGACTAGTAACGCGGTTGAGCTAATGGAGCAATACAACACCCAAAATATCTGTACATAATAGGTTATTATAGAGTTGTGTCCCCTAGGTTGTCGTTGTCGTTCCCTGAACGGACAATTTGGGAAGTTGCATACATGATTGCATATTAACCTATGGCGTGTCTTGTATGCAGTTGGTAACCCATTAAATGCTTAAGCAGGCTTTTATATAGCAAGTATGGCTTTGAAATGGATTAGGGAAACCTTGAAGATTCGGAAGAATTTTCATAAAACTTTTACAACTACTCAAAAATAATTTTTAATTCATGTTTTCAGTTTTTGTTGCTTACTTGCTGTGCACGAGTTAATTAAATGGTTGTGCCATCCGCTCGTATACAAGCAGCCACGTGACATTAACAAGTTACCCTACACTCCCAGCAATACCTGCATGATTCACGACTTATTGATGAAAATGTAAATCTAGACGACATTGAATTGTCAATGAAAGGAATTTTCCGCCAAAAACATTACATTCATGTCAAGTTTATTTTTGTACTTCATCAAAAAATCGTCGCTGGAAATAGACACTTCCCCGTTACCTAACCCCATTTTTCGTGAAGGTCTTTCATTATTTTCAATGTTTCAGATTCAAGGTGTATGCGTGTGGGATGAGACATCTTACAAGAATATAAGAGCTTGTTCCGGATACCTTTCAAGGTGTTCCCTTCATTCACTGTCTAAACCTTTTGCTTGAAACATTTTATTTCGGTCTTTATATTAGCTTTATAAGGTCACCTCGGATTAGGAACAGACATGGGGGCTGCTGCAGCTTACAAAAAGAATCGCTCTACAAGTGTGTCCATTAATAGTATAATTAACCTGATGTACGGATGTTTCTCCCGTCGTGTTGACGGTCACATTGTTAATGTACATGTCTACCTAGAAAATGTGACAATGGGAAGCATACACTGTACCTTCACAATTATAATTAACAAAATTTTGAAAGGGTCTCAAAAACGGGACATGTTATATGCCAACAACCATGAAGCATCATTATTTTAACACTTTAATATGTCGCCATTTGCTTATAGATGAAATTCTAATTCATACAATCACACAAAATCACAATAATTCTATCTCTTACGCGCCCTCTACAGGTGCATTAAACTATAGGCATCTCCCCTTTTAATTATACCATGCGCCGTTGTACAAGTCAATTATAAACCAATAATTTGCAGACTATTTATTTAAAACGAAATAAGCCGGCCCATAAAGCTAATGGGTGAAAAGGTATTTTTAGAAAATGCAGATAACACACAAAGATAAATAGACACATAATATTTTGTAGACACGCTTTTAAAACAAACATACATACGCCCCTTATATTAGGGTAACAATCCACTACGCGCTTACAAAATTTGCTTTAGTCCGAATGTGACTTTGACTGCGTAAAGGTAAAAAAGAGTCGTTTTGCTTTAAAGCCTTTCATCCGCATCCTAACAGCATAATACACACACCCTTCACAACCAAGATAATAATAAGAAATGCCGACTTGCTGCATCGTTAAAAGTGTCTATCACGCTTGCACTTGTATTTCCCTTGTATGCAAAGCCTACTACAGTGTGTTACAAGGTATTGTAGAGCCGGCTATAATTGGGTTATTGAACAAGTTGGTATTTTTTAATACTAATTTCAATAGAAATGGCAGTATTAGTAGTATTATGTATTAAAGGAGCTACGCACCACGCATGATTTTTTCCTTTGCAAAGTTTTGACTGCGGCAACCGTCTACTAAAGTCATTGTTTCCTTCAAGTAGGTAATGATCTTGTACAATACTAGGTAACATTGAATGCACCACACGTTTTTATGATCTCAAATGTCGATACACGTAAAAATTGCATCTTAGTAGTTTTCATTGAACCTTTCAGATATCACATTATTATTATATTGATATTAGCATCAAGTGTAAGGAAGAAAGGGTTAATGTGTATTGAATGTGGGGTTTGATGACGATGGATCTGTGTGTGTGTATTTTTACTACTTTGGCGGTCCACGATGAGAAATTTGAGTGTGCTTACAGTCTCTCAGTGTACAGCACAGCAAGGCGGTTTATCTCTTCAACAATACAATAACCTGCAGCAGCGCGCATTGTTGAGAAGGGTTTTTTAACGAAAAGATAGAAAAAGAGCGAGTCATAATTGTGAATCAGTCCGTGAAAAGGACGTTTACACTTTTATGCTATAACAAAACAATATAAATTGTTAGGTATATACGCACAAAATTGGGTATACATCTATACCATTATTATTATAGCTCCAATCATTGGATGAGTAAGTCTTATATGCGCTTTGATGATGATAAGATTATTATGATAAGTACGTTACTTTTCAAAAAATACATTCTTCAGTGATTTTTTTTCAATGCAATATCACGGCAAAATATTTAATTCCCAAACAGTTAGTATATAGGTAAGTGTGCAACACGGTGAGGTAAAAAGTGAATGATTCATTCTCTCTTTCATTTTGCTGCAGCAGCAGCTGTGTGGTATTAACGAAGGAGAATTGCTGTTAATACCACAACTAATAGCGGCGTGATTCTAAAAAAAATAGTAGGTGAGGCATGCCCCGTTCCGTTACTACGAGTTGTAGCAGCAGTTGTTGTTGTTGTAGTAGTATAGTAGAGCAAACTAGCCACAAAAGCAAAGCAAAATCATTGATGATTTTTAATGGGCACCAGCGGCACGACTTATTGTAAGGGCCTTAGAGCCGAGCATTTACTACAATATTTAATATAATGCACATTTTTCTCTGCTTACAGCTTTGGCGTGGCTTTTTGGTTAAGAGGACTACAAAAGCGTAAGATTTCGCTTTAGCCTAGACACACAGAGAATGGTTACGTTTTTCTTCATTTTTGTGTAGTCACAATAGTGCATTCACTTTTTTAACTATCTGCAAATCTGCATGGAGTACGCGTGTGTTACGCAGCCTAATATTTTACCGCTAGTACACCGAGGAGATGTAATGATGAAAGGGGGTGTTCGTCAAGAAGTGTGTATGGGATAATGAGATAATTTTAAAAACATTTTTGAATTTGATTTCTTAAATTTTTGTTTACTCATAATAAAGATAGCAGCACTAAAACTTTGATTAGCATTATCCCTCCTTTCATCATCCATCCGGTCTGACTGGTGGTGCACACACATAAGGATGATGCTGATGATGATGACTTGTGGTTATCATCATCCGTGCAAATGATTACAATGGTTTGGTAACAAACAAACGAGTAAACCTTATTCTTGTACTTGCACGTTAGTATGTACGTAAGTGGACTTTAAGAGGAAAAGCAAAAACATGAAGATAAAATGGTTTTGGTGCGTTGCGTTAATGGTTCAGTGTTCACGAACCCATCTTTCTAAAAGCAAAGGTCAACCTGTAGCCTGTAGTAAGGTCGCTTTCCTACTATCTCAATGTTCACGATATAAATGCAACAAATTACACACGCCTTCTTTGGTAAATCCGCCACCACGCCAGAAGACAGAAGGATTGAAAATGTCAACTGGAAAAGTCTAGAAAGATGGCATTATGGCATATAAATCAAAATCCTGGGTGGGACTTTCAATCAAATCCCTCAATTGTGATCATCCACAAAACGTAAGGTATCACCACCGCCACGACGTGTACGTTTGATAAGAACCCACCTGTCTTTTCTTTTTTCATCAATCTTCCAAATTGAGCATCAATTTTCGTTACGAAACGAAAGTTTCCCCACCAGGCGACATATGAACACACGACAAGATAAGTAAGAAAAAAGAATGAAATAGGGTAAATGTTTTCGATAAACCGTCATCGTTTTATACACCAACTTTTGATGAAGACAAACTTTTCCTCAAGGAGCAGCCGCTACGGCAAAAAAGGATCAAAATGTAAAAGTGTGTCTGCCACTGCCACCATAAATGCTAGGAAACAACAGACAGAGAGTACAAGTTAGTTAGGAACTGTCGTATTTTTATGTGTGTGTGGGTTATTATGCCACACATTGACTGAACTTGCACAGCAGAGCAAACCCATACAATACACACACAAGTAGTAAAAATAGGTCTCTTTTGTCATGTTGTCCCTCCGCCTGGAATACCAACTTGAGCTGGTTTGTGTCTCTTTTGTGCGAGCGAGTGATTAAAAAAGTTCGAAGGATGTTGCCTTGAGGAGACTTATATATTATTTGTTTGTGAGAAATGCACACCACTACTACAAGTGTGTAATAATTTTTCCGTTTGCTTCAACTTTATCACGTTATTTTTTTTATTACATCGTTGGCTGTTCTTTATAAAACGATATACACACATAGTAGAATACTATCTCAAGCATCTCAACGGTCGTATACGAGCAAAACACGCTAATTTTTTCGTCAGTAGTTACCTTTTTTGTGAGGGCAATGCGTTCTTGCATGCAATCACCACATCGCGTATCATATCATCATCTATTTTGCCATAATAATGCAACTCTTCCTTGTTTATTGTCGTGTTCCTAACCTCACATTCAAAAAAGGGGGATAGTTTCGTTGATCGTGTAAATGAATAAAAAAAACGAGCCAGACCAGCAGCAATAAATGGCAGGCCTGAGAGTGCAAAAGAAAAGCAGAGTAAAAAAGATTTACGGTAACGAAGAAAAGGGTTGGTCGTTTTTCTTCTCTCGTTTGTCGGTCGATGAGAGCAAAAATGGGGCTCGCTTGCTCTCCGCTCTGCTAAGCGCCACCACCACACATTTACAATTACAATGTTACAAGGACAAACAAACTGTGTTGTATTTCGTATTATATGTATGTGTGCTTGATTGCTCACAGTTAAGTTCTGCCGTTATGAGTCCTGCTGCTGAAAAAGTTAAGTACCGCATTCAAGCATGCTTTGTTGTAGCCAGTTAGAGATAATGCGATCTTGCTTTTGTTTTATAAGCTTATATATCATGGCGTGGTTGATCTTGCCGATTGCTATATTATTTTTATAGCGAAAAGGTAAAAAAAACTATGTATGTGCAGCAAAGAGATTTTTTTGTTCCATGAATTTTGATTTTCAACGTCAACTAGACGCTCTGTTTACAAGTTGGAAAAAATAACGTTGTGTAGTTTAGATGACTAAATTGGCAGAAAAATTTCCCGTGAAATGATGGCTTTGCGACCAATTAATGCGACTGCAAAAGTAAAATGTGCTTACCTTAATGGGATATCAGTGTCGGTCCAATTAAATTACAGTCGGCAAACGAATTGGAGAGGGATATTATGTGAACAATTATTATTATTGGAGTAAAAATAACTTTTAATCACAGTTTCTTTCTGCTACTACACCTAATGGGAAAAGTTTGTAAAATATTCTATTTTTAGAAAAAAATGTGTACATATATATATAAATGTAAATGGGGTAAAAAAAACAGAGAACTTATTCCACCAAAACTGTAGGTTAACTTACTAATGACTTTTGCTGAAAGTATCGTTAGTTTAAATACATTTAGAGTAAGTAAATACGATTACTTCCTCGCAACCTACTATCAACTTATTTATTGCCTTTTCCAGGATGTGAGAATTTGCAATCAAAATCAAACACAACCCCAACAGCGTGTTTACAGCTAAGGTGTATTATGTGTTCTTGGCAATAATGTGGCTGTTCGGTAAGCGAGGAGTTGAGTAGGTTGTGTGGTCGTTGAAACTTTACGGCAATAACGCAGAATAAGTTGGAGAGGATCCAGAGATCATTAAAAATCTCTGAAACCAATTTAACAACAACCTCACTGTTTCCACTCGAAGAATAACCTATCTGCAGAGGAAAACTGTTCAAAATATAGTCCAATTACCTGCACGAGTACTGTAGGAGGGAATTATAGGAATTTACAGAAAGAGAGTATACAAATTTTTGTCAAAAAGGAATCCATGTAAGGGATAAACTAGGAAGGGTGAAATAGTAACGCAGGCTAAAACTAGAAAGGAGAATTACGAATTTTAATTGTTCGACTCGGCTTGCTTGCTGCTGCTCTCTGTCTCTCTGCCTTTAGTTTTGGGTGACCATCAACAAACAAACCCAGAGATGAACTGAGCGTACTTATCGAAGATGTGAAGCAGAAATTCAAAAATATACAACTAGCATTTCTTACGTTTTCTACAATAATTTTAAAATGAGCTATATAATGTATTATAAAAATGAAGTATTGCCAGGATAAGAAAGCAAAAATGTATTCACTTTGATAATCAAGTCATCAAGTAAATGAAGAGAGAGAGAGAGAGAGGATAAGATGTGTAACGATGATGGTGTGTGTTGGCATTTTCTTTTTACATTTACAAGAGGTACGCCTTACTGCAGGGTACGCCACGCGAAACCACGCCGTGCCATGTGTGTGTGTGCCTGTATATGTACACTTAAAAGATGAAGGATATCTCCTTTCAGTAAACTACTGATAGCATCATCAGTATCACACCACATCACCACAAGAATTACGAGAAGCAGTAGACTAGTAGAAGTAGTAGCATCGCGCATTAGTGTAATTTTTGCTAAAGAAAAACACATGCATATTTATTTTGCGTTTACACGTTGTAGCAGCAACAAGGACCACTTTATTCATGCCAGTTACTTACCTTGCTGGCAAATAGTGATAGGGAGTTATTTACGCGCAGATTCTATGTTACAACTTAGAAAAATATAAAACAGAATGCCAACAACGTATATAGACATATCTATTCTTTTCTTTCACGCGGAGAGCAATATTAATCAGTACACGCTGCTGTGTGTCTGTGTGTGTGTATGCTACACTTTGAAGCGAACAAAGGGATGTAAAATTTTACAAGAAAAGTGTACTAAACAATGTAATACCAATACCTGCGAAACTTTATAAATACGTATGTAGTAGTATGCTGTTGTTCAGCGCATTATGAAAGGGTAACTTCTCAGATAAGCAATAACAACAACAATGTAGTAGTGTGTTGTTGTGTTCTTGAGACTTTAAAGGGACACTTTTCGAGATTGATGGTAGTTGGTAGATGATGGGACTGCTACGTAGTCAACAAAGAGGGGCTTTGAGAATGTACATTGTTGTCGTTTCTACCCCCATCATCATAAAACAGGGTAACATGTAAGCGTATATAGCATTTTAGCTTGTGTGAAAAAAAGAAACAAGTCGACTCACTCACCAGTCAACTGTGCATCTATAATCTATAAATAAACGAACTGAATTTGAAGAATATAATGTAATACATTATTTAAATAATGAAACCAGGATCATATAGGTAGGCAACTAGTGTGGAAGATGAACGAACACCTTTCTGGTCTGTAGTAGTAGTAGCTGGTACCTTGATGATAGGTAAGTATATATATAGCCATTGCAAGACCACCATTATTACTCACACAATTTCGGTTCGTAATAATAATGACTATGACGAAATGACAACAAAGATAATATGAAAGGTTGGTCACCATTTTAAGCAAAGTGTATAAAATAAGGCACCCAGAGTGTAGCAAGCAGAGTGAAATCAAGAACAAAACACACATGCATCCTTACACCGAGAGAGAGAGACATTTCAAACGAGGTAGCTTGAGTCACACACAGGTTCTACTATATTGGCATCCTGCGCTGCCGTGTGCAATGATTTACTATTAGGAGCTTCTTTCCGAGCTCGGCAAACCTCATTCTACATGTGTCTGGTACTGTTATACGCGACGTAAGAGCAAAAATAGGTGAGAACACATATACGTCAAAATCCCACAATAAAACTCAATCTGTTTAAGTCAGTCAGTCATTAAGGCACTCGAGTAAGCACATTTGTATGTGTCAATTTTAAAAATATAAAATAAACTACTCAAAATACCAGAGACCTCACTGCATTATCCTGGAGCATTTCTGGCTATGGGCAACATAAATCTTGCACGTTGCAAGGTGCAAATTACATATAGGCATGGCAAGTAATTACATGGAATAGGTAGGATCGTTAACTAAAAATAGGGCTGCATTTATCGCCATTTACTCGTTTTTTTCAACGGCAAGAAGTAACATTGTGTCCGTATGTCTTTTTGCTCTTACGTTTCATAGTAGCATCATGCATGTGCATCAATGCATCATGCTTACCACCATCATGCCTTCTTTTTTCTTGAGTTCAGTACTTTCAATAATTGAAAAGTGCTGCTTGACTAACAGAATCAGAATCAATAGCTGATGATAATGGGGATGATGATGACGACGAAGATGATGATGATGATGATGACGATGACATGCATATACATATGCAAAAACAACCAAGGAAATGCATTCACTTGTTGCGTTGTAGTACATGCATGAACATGAGCATGAGATTATTCACAAATCACAGGTTAGTCAGCTTCACGTTGCGTGTTACAGTGGTTCATTTATAGTTAACTTTGATACAATGATGGAATCAGCTACAATGTTGATTGTTATATTAATGTCGTTATTATTGCAGTTTGTAGTTTGTAGTATTTATATTATATAGAAAACGTATTGACATCATGAAAATTGTTCATTCCATCCCTTACATTAGCTGGGCCGCGCCCCGTTTTTCTGACTACTGCTGCTTTGCTTGGCTTTGTGTACTTATACATGTACATTTTACTCGTGTGTGACTTCGTTTTCTTGATGCTATTACTTTGGAATTTTTTTCATAGTGGAGTCGCACTGAAGTACGAAGATGTAATATAAAAGTAGCATTCTGCGATTGAAAAGCTATCA
The DNA here is from genome assembly GCA_027744055.1 of Callyntrura sp. NNG-2020. Taxonomy (NCBI): domain Eukaryota; kingdom Metazoa; phylum Arthropoda; class Collembola; order Entomobryomorpha; family Paronellidae; genus Callyntrura; species Callyntrura sp. NNG-2020. Next base: position 35,330 of record JAHZNE010008123.1, read on the forward strand.
CTATCAAAGCACATATAAAGTTAACACTCATGTTGTATGTGGATGTATTTAGTATATACAGTGTGTGTGTGTGTGTGTACTTGTACAAGAAAGCCTCCACCCTTTTACTTAAACACTTTTTTTCTTAATGTTGATTTTTTCTGTTATTCATGCGAATAACAGTTGGGTTGATAGGAAAGGTTAATGTTGTTCTTGCATGAAAAGCGTAAGCAGCAGGAGATTATTGCAATGTCGCGTTGGTAAGGTATGTACGTACACCCAGGTAGGAGCATAATGTTCCCGAGCATAAAAATATATGTATGATTGATGTCTGATATCCTAGTTTGCATAGGATACGATGATGGTTATATATTGTTCCATTACATCCAGTTTAATGGGTTGCTTTTATTACGATTAGTTAGGTCGTATCCTGCTTGGAATGGTAAAATCAAAGTTGACCATTAGAGTTGTGTAGACGGAGAGTAGGTATATCATTTACGTAGGCAGGTAGAAATAAATTTTAACGTTACATGACCCTTGTCTCATTGATATCCTGTTGTTGAACGCCAAATTTTTGTATGACGGTGGTGGTGGCGAGCATGTGATTAGATTACGTACACGCTCGGGAGATCGTATTCGTATGCATCATCAGGAATCAGGACGCATGAGATTTTTTTGTTGGGGACTGGGACTGGCTTGGGTGAGATGAGGTGACGATATTCCATCGAACATACAGCAACTGGATTCTGTCGCCCATGAAGTGTGGAATAGTACGTATGGCATTGATAAGTCAAGAGTGGGGTTGCGATTTTTTCCAAGAAACAAGATCAATAAGAAATACTTCTTTTAGATAGTCGCCACAAAACGATTTGGTGATAGAAGTCTTGATGGCGGTTGGTAGCGGATTTTTTGAGCTCGTGTTGGACTACCCATGATTAACAACCTTAGACGTTCAATCAAATCAGCAAGGCAGTTGCTGATGGAGTGCACACAATCACCGTGTGATGAAAACCAAATGAAAATTGCCTTTTAATTAGTCCATTCTCTAATGTACACTCTATCGCTTTTTTACCGATCGTGACATGATCGTCGTCGGTGTGGAGGAATGGTATCATTCAATGTTTGCACGGTGGTACACTTTTTGTTTGTTTAAAACATCCACACGTACTCAAGGGCTCGTTAACTAAAATTGTGTTCGTAGGATAACTTTCATATTATACTGCATTTTACCCACTGCATCATTGCATTCTGCAAAATTTAATGGTTTTGTGTGCAGGATTATTGGCACAACAGAACGGAATATATAAGTATGAGTCATCAAAGCTGGGCGGAGTAAATGCTCTTTGTCAGGGAATGGCCGACACAGATCTGTTTTATGTGCGTAAAAGTACCTTCATTATTATCAGGCGTCGTATGACGTGTGTACTATTACCATTAATGTCACGGATCCTGATCAAGTAAACGGAAAAAATCATGTAAAAATAGTAAAACATTAAAAAATTAAGCAAAAAATACGGCTGCACGTAATAACATACTCGTGAATTTGCAAACTGTAAATTTCAGTTTTCAAAACGTTCCACATTTATTAGTCACCTACCTACCTGTACAGTTAAACCTTGAAATGTCACATGCTTTGTTTCTTGGATTGGGAGTGGGAGGACTTTAGGTTCAGTTATTTATATAAATTATTTATTTACCGTTTTCCAGTTTTCTACACAATTATTCTTTTATCAAATATAACGCAACTGCATTAAAAATTCCAGTGAGTTAAATTGCTCCTGCAAAGGTTACGACACGATGAATACATTAAATGCTGGGTGCATTTTGAAGGGATACGCTAAATTATACAGTTATCAATCACATCACATCTAATGACAGAATGCAGTATCGTAATGTCATAACAGCTTCTATAAACTCATAAAAATGTCGTTATCAACCATCCCAAGAGGCTTTGAACTTTTCTTCTTTGTTGGGCAAGTCTCATATTAAATTGAAGGATATACTGTAATATGTACGATTTATTCAGATTAATACTGCCTGCCAGCCTGCCTGTGCCTGCCACATAAAACAAAACCCCAAACGTGACTCTATTTTTGGATTCTTGTAGTAGAAGGTATGCATATGCATATATGAATAAATATTATAAACATAACATGTCGTATCTTTATAATGATAATTAGAGAAGATGGCCCCATTTGATTGGAAACTATGTGCAGTATTTTCTTAGTTTTTTTCTCTTTCTTTTGAATAAGTCTCATATACGTCATATTATTGTTGTCTGCTTGGCTGATGAGAAAAGAGACGCAATGATGGTACTTTCTGTCTTTTTCTTCATTCCCTGAGGTAAGACCTCGCTTTATTTTAAGCTACTCTCACACACACCCTCCCTCAGTGTACCCTTTATGCTCTTTGCTCTTCTCTCTTCTGACAAGGCATATTATGGTATGCCTAAAAATGCAAGTGCAAAGTTATCAAAGTGTGGTATGCTTGAATGGGTACACACAGAGTAAAAACTAAGCTGAATTTCCCCTTGAAACCTCCGCCAATAAATAAAAATATACCTTACCACAACGGTATTGACTTTGCAGTGTATAGCAAAATTCCTCAAGCTTCGCTTAGTCGACAACAGTAATTTACTCAATTAATTGTGAAGATAGGGTAAAGTGATAAAAAAGCATTCTAATATTAAACTGAAGACGCAGGTGTACGCAAATTTTAATGCAATCCTAATGAATATATTTTACCATCCCATCAACAATCAAAGTTATGATTTTTCAATGAAAAAAGTATGCGCTGTTATATAACAAAAAACTGAAATATCTCATTGCTGTATCATACCTACATCTAAGGCAGGAATCATCATCGTCCTCTCCTCAAACTACTCCACAATTATTGCTCTCATTAAAAACGATATCGAAAGTTTAGGCAATGGCCTGACTGGCAAGTCAGCATTTTTATGCAACTGATAATTACACGATCTCTACAAAAAATATAAATAAAACTTTATCATCATTGCCAGGCCGCAAATCCCTATGTCAAATCCACCTCGATAGCCTTCACTTTAGAAAAAAGCGTTTGCTACTCCTGCATCGATACATTTTTAAGTTTTTATGGCGTAGACCAGTGAGTGACTCGTCAAAGTCAATAGTTTTGTAATGAACTGATGTAATGTAATCCTTTAATGATAGCAAAAACTTCGTTTAAATACGAGGCTGTATTTAAACTTCAGTCAAAGTCCAATTTTAGTTGTTTTGATATTCTCGTACGTGTAATGTATTTTTTTACTGCAAAAATACCACTAGCATCATTCATCAACAAAGAGCAGACAGCATGCACCATTTGATGTGTGGCCGTATAAATGGCATATATGAACTGTGTATTATTGTTGTGAACTATGGACTGGTAATAATTTGTACGGATAATACTAGCCTTACAGTAGTACAATCGAGAACAGTGAACAAGAACAGTCCACTTCTTATCTTGGGCATGCTAACGCGATTAGTGATTATTACTCAAGGGTTATTATTATTAATACAAAAGTTGCCTCTAATATCTATAAAAGGTTGAATAATATGCAGTACGATAGACCGTAAATATTTTACCACACTGCTGTCTTTCCATTCAATGAACCCGACCAGCCGTGGCACAATATATAAATGCTTCGCAGGTAAATCATAAGTAATATTGTTGTAATGAACGAGCAAACATAAAAATTAAAATCTAGTTAGCGTATACAATATATCTTAACTTTGCCTAGTTTTTAACGAGATAGAACTGAAAATAAACGAGAGATTTTTTGTAGTTGAATTTTTATGGGATTTCTCACACTAACAAAAATCATCAAATCATCACTGATTATGGATTGCTAAGAGGGAGAGAGAGATGTATTTTTCGATCCTTGATATATGGTGACTGGGTGAATAGTGCTAGGTAAGTAGTAAGTACCAATCTCCTCTCGGTATCGATATCCTTCTTCTTTGACTCATAATGGTTTCATAACGGAAAATTTTTCTGTGGCATTTTGTGATATACTTACTTTAAGGATGACTTATTCTTTTCTTATTGTTGGACATACACAGTTACTTGTAGACAAAGCACGTCCTATATTGCCATCGGAAAATGAAGATGGAGATTAAGAAACTTATTTATAAAGGAGCTGCGCATACGTAGTATCGTCAAGATTGTGTCATAACTCATAATAGTTTATCTTTACTATCAACTGTAAACAATGATTGCCATCAGGTGTCAGTTTTGACCTCTACTTAATAAGACCCAGAACGTAGTGTATGTATGTATGTACATGTAAATTCATGTCATTATAATTAAATATCATATTTTAACAATGATATCTCTCATTGTTCAAGTCACTCACCAGATCAAACATACACCGCCTAAGCTGTGTATATTTATGTAATTGTTTAGAGCTTCCTGTCCCCTGTGGTGGTGGTTGCCTACTATGATGGCAATCTCCATTTGCTGCTTATCTATTTAGCTGTCTAAAAGTAGAAATAATAACCAAACGAAAGGGATCTGTCAGGATGTCAGGAATACGTACACCGTACACCTAGTTAATTTATTATTTATTTACTATATACTTTAGATTACGATGAAGCTCTGCTTTTATGACAATAATTTACTGCACTGTATTAAGATGTTACGACAAGACGAGCAAACTTTGACTTGGTTATATCAACCATATACCTGAAATGAACGGGAGTTACATTGTATTGCAGCTTAAGTGCCAAAAAGGTTGTGGAGAAAATCTTGTGGAGCAACAACGGTAAAATATTTGTCGAGATTCATGTAATTCTGGCCACATTTTATGTTCCATATATCTACCTTTGACAGTACATAGCAAACATAAAGTAAATATATTAGTTGCAACTGGGTTGATTAGCTAAGAATAGGAGCGACACCTTCAAAAGGTTGAATAGTTGAATCCATTTCGGGGCAATTTGTACTGTACGATGAACATGAACACATACTTAATTAACGTAATTACCTTGTAGCTGCACAATATTTTCAAAATATTTAGTACATCCGTTGTACAGTTATGCACAAAAACAACAATTAAGTCGTACTAAACGACAAATGACAGTTCGTTAAGCTATAGTATAAAGTTGGGGGAGTCAACTGTAACTGCGTGATATGCGAAGAAGAGGGAGCAGTTGAGAAGTTAGACAGAGACAGGGACGGCTGCTACGACGTAACAACTCTCTGGTTGTTTTGTCATTTGCACTTGACTTTCTCGACCAACATTGATTACGTAGATAAGTAGTAGTATTGCGGCACAGAACAGACAAGACAGAATGACTTTCACAGTTATACGTTAAAACATTTTTGCGCTTGCTTGATGATAAGATGACATAAACAAATACCTGCCGTAGCATTGAGCTAGTTTATGTACATATTGCGTACAGTTACACAAAGTCGTTAATATGATATGACGGTACGAATATTGAACATAATCTTTTGCACGGACATAAAAAAGTTCACACCGACCGCAAAACAGTTTACAATTACATTACAATTCAAGTTTAATAAGTAGTTTGTTAATGGCTCTTATATGAGGTCTTGTTGACACATGTGTCGTGTGCCTATCCCACACCACACCACAGCTTGGCGTGCTGGCTGCTGAAGATAAGATGAGTAGTAGTACGTATGGTACACTGTTGACAAACAATCAAAAAGTATTATGTATTGCAACAAAAGCAATGTCATATAATATGTGAGTGTCCATTGACCATCTAGATAAAAATAGTTGTGCAAAATCTTTAAAACCTTTGAGTCCTATCTACCATAAATAGTTACAACATCTCCTCAAGAAAAACTAGAGACAAGAGCTGACACACGTGGCTATGCATAAAAATACAGGTGATGACACGGCATTACATTAAAGTACTTTTTACGCGATTGTCACATTTGAACTTCAACTGTAGTTGTAGTTCTCAAAAGATACCACCATGAATTACGTCAGACGGTTTGACCTACACTCATATTTCAAATCAAATCATGAATCAAATCTCAGCACATCAGTTTGAATTCAAGTTTAATGGTGCACATCATTATGGCTGTGGCTATGCTGCAATTCTACAGCGAAGTAATTTAATGTCGCTGTTGAAAAATGTACATGATTCACAGCTCTAGAATTACTAGTCGTGATCGTGATTATACCACGATTTAACGTGATTGTAAGTTGTTATCCATCAGTATCGTCATGTCTGGAGTACTATTATCAAAGCCATAAATAAAACAGGATTATTCAAAGACGAAAATTATGAAACTGTAGTACAATTTGAAAGGTGTATTATTTTTCAATTTCCACATTGCCAATGCCTATTTTTAGAAGGATCATAGTCAGGATTTAACCGTGAGTTATTTTTACTGTACTGTAACTGTAACTCTAGATTGCTTAATGAGGTTGCGCAATAAATAACGGGATATCAGTTCCTCGTAAAATATTTTCCAATTTAATGACTGCCTACTGATATTAAAGTTATCGTGTCAAATGGATTTCATTAATTATATTTTACCAAAAACAGTACATTTATTTCCAAAAGCTTTTTATAGAAACTAATATAGAATATTGGTTATCTAGCGAATTCCAATTTTTGTTTAATCAGTTTTTGTCTTTTAATTGATTGTGCAAACTGAAGCCATAAAAGGTAGATTGGCTGTGGGTAACTTGTGGTATTTATATATACAATTTGTCATTTTGTATACGGAATTTCCATCTGCGCGCCATATTAAATAAGAACAAATTTTTTCGACCGATTTCACGTATTCGAGAATACGTGTCATGCCATGTGTAAACAGTAATGCTTCCGCATATATGATACTATAGGGGGTTAAAAGACGGCTAGGTTCATGTACAGCCGTCATTTACGCAACTACGCATATATAGACGTTAGCGATTGAAGAAACATATCTATTCTCATTCTCACCACAACTTAAACTCTTGTTTTTAAAGTTGTTGTTGATGCTGATGTTATGTTGTTTACATAAACTTGAATGGGAAACCGTAAATTTACGAAGAACACCATTTAAAAAGTTATTTAGAGGATGTCTCCCTCTCCCTGTCTGTTCTTATTTTCAGAGCATTACTTTAGACAGCATCAAATGAGAATTTAATGACAGAAGCATGTTTAGGTTGAGAGTATTACAATTTTTACATAAATCACTACCATCATCCATCCCCTTTCGGCAAGCCTATGTGTTTTTTAAACTGTGCTCTCCTTTGTTGAACCTATTAGGTAACAAATAACAAGAAAAGGACTATAATAGCCCAAATAGAAACAGTTACCTATGTACATTACTACTTAAAAAGCATCTCTTGCATGCATCCATTTCTACATCAAAATATCTCGTTAATGGTCTAATATTATGGTGTGATAATGGACTGCTACGAGCAGCCCATGACGCTTTGGAAACAAACACTGTAGAACAACATCAGAAGGATCTTTTTGTGATTTTATTTTATCTCTTTACATGCAATTTCCAAAATACATTATTTTTATATAGGTCACCCGTTTTGGTAACAATAATAGCAATTTTGTAGAGTATTTTCTGGGAGCAATAAACATGCAGACGGCAGACATGTTTAAGTTTCACCCAATTGAAATGCTGGGGAGTGTAAACTAATTTTCTTCAAAGTCATAAAATATTTGAATATACATTTACGGAGTAAACGATCACTTGTGCTCTAAAAATAACTACTTTTTTACAAATAAGCACATACTAGCTAGTTATTTATGAGTTCACGTAATTACTCCTACTAGTCGTCGTCCTGAATGAAAGTCTTTAGCATGAAAACATTGTTTTTACAATAATTATTGTGTAATATTGATTAGCAGAGCAGAGGAAATAATTATTTATTCGTTGCTATTTTAGCTTTCCAGGTTTTTCTTTTGTATAACTTACAATCATTTCCATGTTTCATGATTATCCACGTGGTTGTAGGTAGTTCATCTTGACGTAAAGAAAGTGTAGGAAGCATTTTTAATTGTTCTATAAGGCTGCCACAATAACAAGTCGTTGTCAACTGGTTCAAGTCTGAGGTAGGAGGTGTACTATTCGAAGTTTACCGTTTATTTGATAGGTTCATGTATTCATAAACAAGAAAACATGTTGTTTATGTCGAGTAAATATTTTGTTCGACAAATTAACTCAACTTGTGTCTAAAAATGATGAAGCAATAACGTCTATTTTTAGGAAAACCTTAATCAAAGCAGACAAAGCATCGTCAATAAAACTAAAATAAGTGTAGGTCTCGTAGAAATTCACAATTATTTACTATTTAAATTGTCTGGGTTGGAAGAGATATGACGTAACTTCAACATTTCAGTACCATGTAATGGAATAAATAATATAATTGAACAATAATTAAACGAATACAAAATGTTTAACTGTGCTAGTTTTTGTGATGCAATACACGTGCATATGTAATGGTAATTATAAGTGACAGGCATGCTGGAAGTTAGTTGAAGAAAGTATAACGACATAATTTATTCTGTCAAGCGTACAACTTTTTTCAGGACAAAAATATAAATTCTTGAATAGAAGAAAAATACAAACTCTTTGTTTGCTCTTTATCGACATATCCAAAGATTTAATAACAATTTTTCTCGCGGAAGTTCTCGTCTTTTGGCTATAAATTAAAACAGCAAATTGTAGTATTTTACAAAATTAGGCATCTATTTGTCATATTCTCATTAGTTAATTTTACCAGAATGATTATTTATCTTTGTTTAGAATGAACTACATTATATTTGACGCATAATCAAGAACTACTAGTGTTCTTGAACGAGTTCTGCATCTTTTTTGGAGGTCTGTTCTGGTTTTTGTATTCAGTACTAAACTACAAAACAACATCAATCATTTATAATTATTTATTTTTTATGAAATTCTACAAACTCAACAAAAATTAGTTCTCCATCTCTATGCTGGTTGCCTTTTCAGAATGAGATTGGTTATGCACGGTTGAGGTGATAATGAAGCAAACTGTCATGAAGCTAAACCCCACACGACTACTACAAGTGTCGACTACAATGGAATACGACCATTCACCATTCCGGCCAGACCGTGCTATTGCCAAAGGACATTTTACTAATGATATCTTACCATCGAAATTTCCTTTCGATATTTATTTTGAGTTGAGTTCGTTTGAATTTACTATAGTATATAGTATATTATTAATAATAAAGTAAAATGTGAACTGGAAAATTCAAGCATGTAACATTTATGGTTATTCTTTCATGCATCTTGCTCTACTTTCTTTGACAGGACTTGTATTGTTAATTTTTTAGCATGTAGTAACCCAATTTATCACTAGAAACCCAATGGATTAAAAGATAACATGACATCAGTAATTAAAATGTTGAATAAAAAACTAGGCAAGGGTGTGTAACGCTTCTCTCAAAAACGACTCCATTGCAAGCTTTTTTGGTTCCTTCCGAAATTTACATTTTAAAATTATTGTTTATTAAACAGAACGAGAACCCTTTGCTTAAATATTGCCGTCAAAGGAAATGCGCCCAATTCCGTCCCTTAACGATTTGTCATAAAAAAAGCTTACACATTTTTGTTACCTTCATTTCAGTGACTTGCCACTGTGTTAGGACCGGCATCAAAACGACGCAACGGGTGATGATGATGATGATTTTTCGAAGTATCCCAATTTGGAAATTCAAGCGTG
>JAHZNE010008124.1:0-27032 GCA_027744055.1 Callyntrura sp. NNG-2020
TTATTGCAATGCAAAACAGACACATTTTGAATGTAGGTGGATTGACATTGGAAACATTGAGACAAAACGGAGAAAAAAAAAGAAATACGTAAAATGTTCTTTAATGTATGACGAACAAAATACATATACGGATATATTATTACCTATATTGAACTTAAAAATCTATGAAATATACTATTTTCAACTATTTCTCATTTTACAAGGCCATCATGTTAAACTTAAAATACGTCTGACGATGATGATGGTGGTGATGATATGGCCTGTTTGACGTGCGGTTGCGACAATCTCAAACTCGGGCAGTACTCGTCATAAATGAAGTTTAACAACTTGTTTTTAAAAATTTCGAGACGATTCTGTCGTTACTTCGTGATGACTGATGCAATGTTAGCTATTTCATATAGAGCCAGCGGAGAATACATATAGCATTGACAAGCGATGGTGCTTGATATTTACATAAAATATAAATATACGCATTATGATTCCCAATTTCTTTGTTTCTCGCACGTTCATCCCACTCGTTTTTTTTGTATAAAAACTGAAAGGCGCATGGTCTGCATACATCCACTGTATGTGCTCAAGTACGAAGGTACTAGTTAAGATTCACTTCTTTCCTATTCCGTTTTCGGTTATCCAGTAATAGCAACAGCAAGCGCAAACGAACTGAAAGCGAGTATCCAAAAAGAAGAAAGTATCCCAGCTTACTTTTACCCTAGCAGGAAACCTGGGTCGAAATGCTGCTGCTGCTGCTGCTGCTTCTGCTGTTGCCAGAAGAACTTGTATGGTAAAAGCTTTTCGACTCTCTGCCGTTGATGGTGTGCTCCATGAGCAGACTGAAGTGGATTTCTAGCCTGTTTCACAGTAGAGTACACGTTGGTATTATACAAACTGAAAACGTCGATTTGTTCTTGTGTGTTTTCTTACAAGGCTCCCGTTCCAAACCGTTAGTACATTTCTAGCGCTTTCCTGGAACAGTCGTGTGCACAAGGTAATACCCCACAGTTTTGCTGGCTCTCGAAGCAGAGAGCCCAGCCGACTCATAATGTAAAAGGGTGGCAGTGAAGTACGAATAATCGTGTGTTTCTTCGTCTTTTTGTGGAAGCAGCGACGAATGAAATACGATCATTGAATAAATGATTGAAAATCATTTTTCGGGGTAATTAGAATCAATTTGGGTGAAAGGAGTGTTATAGTGTGCACGCATGGTTGATGATACACGTACAAATTGTACCAACCCACATATAATCAAGAGAGCAAAGGTGACTGTACAAGAATAACTTTTAATTGACTTAATTAGCCAGAAAAACGCGGCACTTGAACAAGTTTATAACTTTTAAAATTTATTGCAATTACAAGTGCTACTACACATACATACTGAATAATAATGATATTTAGTGGTGGACTATAACTAAACGTGGTAAAGCAGACCGTAACGTTTTCTTTTTGGCAACTGAACTACAGCACACGCCAGCCGTAAATTTAGCAAAAAAACACAGAAAGATAACTGAAGATAAAAAGCGGTTCTTGTCCCAGAACAAGCGGCGTTTATTAGATTGCTTATGGAATAACTTTGTATAAAAGCCCCTGTTTTGAACAGCTTTTATAATATAGAGATGTCATAATAATACGTATAATGTGGTTCATTAAGTGCTTCAGTTAACAACTTCAAACGATTGCTGTGTGCTTCCCACACAAACCATACACGAACTCACGAGTACAAACAGAATCCCGCTTACCAGCCACTTGTGTGTGCGACGTACGCAAATTATACATTCAAGTGCGCGTGTTTGTGTGTATCTGTCTGTGCACGATTATCACTGACTTTCTAGCTTTTAATGTTGATATACTCTACTAACTCTCCTCTATACAGTCTGTTTTTGACTGATGTAATTAGCTACCGTGCTTGTGCACAAAATTAAAGTATTGTCTAAACTAGGACTCTTTTGTGGAATTACCACAACACGAAGTAGTTTTACATACCCACACACGCACGTATATACAAAATATATATATCCATAGCCCGAGTAATGTTAGGAGAAGAAAATGTGCTCAAAAACGAAATGAAACAAAGACTTTTTCTCCATCTGTCTGTGTTTACTTAATAGGAAAACAGAGCTAGTACTACTTCTACAACTCTTATTATCTAAAAGTTTACTACTGCTGCTGCTGAGGTTTTGGCACTGTCGCTGCTGCTGTTTGCAGGTTCGTTGAAAACAAAACAGTGACGGCGGTTTTATTATTTGTGCGCAAAATAGAGAAAGACGCCTTGAGAAATGCTTGTGGCTAAACGGGCCCTTTTCCTGACGTTTTATTATTGTAGGTACATACACTCGACAGGACGATGACAGGGACCGTCGTCGCCAATGTTGTCGTACTTTGTTTATTGTGAAAGTGAAAGACTAAACATACTTCATAGCAGACAAGGACCATACTGTTGATTAGAACGTAGATGATGAAAAGAGGAAGTCTGACGAATAGAAATTGTGTGGTGTGCGTGTGTGTTTCTCTTTCTATTTGTGTGAGTGTGTGCATAAAGGCTGGCGGAGAATTGTATTAAAAAAAGAGAAAATAAAAGAAAATGAAATGAGAAAAAAGTAGGTACCAAAACGGTTCATGATGGTTATCATCATGTTGATGAAGTAGGATGTAGGGGGTAGTAGCTGTGGTTCTTGACTGACTTCTGAGTGATTTGACTCAAATGATTGAAGTGAGTTTCTTGTCAACATAATACAAGTTTATATTACACTTTTCCCTTTTGACTTTCACTGTCCTTTTCTCTTTCGTCCTGTATCAAAATATATATCTTATACATGTGTGTATGTATGGTATACAATTTTCCCCCCAGAACAAAATGAGTCTTGTCTTCTACCACATACAACCACATCAAAACAGTAATGAACTACAGGCGCAACAAAAAATACACCATCTCCAGCAACAGAAAAGGCAAAACTTTACTACCACTAAAGCAGCAGCAGAATTCAGGTTGCTACTTTCAGATAACGGGAGTGAAGACGGAGTAGGACGCGTTATAGTTTTTCCACGAGCAGGATACATATGGTTTTGTAGTACTGCGAGAGTCCAGAAAAATTATCAGTTTACTCGTCAAATACTACTCGGAAGAAACAACCACGTCAACAGTGGCAATAAGAGTGCGGTAGTGACAGTTTCAACAAGCCCACTACTAACACTCCTTCGGTTCCAAATAGGAAAAAAACAAGTTGTATCAGAAGTAGTCGTGGTGGTAGTTGCTGTGAGAGTGCTACGAGTAGCTCATCAAAAGCTCGTTAACTTTACACAGGGATGTGTCGTGGACAGTATTTCCCTTGGGAAAGTTCTCCTGGACACTCTTTATCTTTTCCTTGGGTTTAATTTTTCCAGAGACCGCTCTTTTTTCTCATCTTCGTATTCTCCTCCTGCTTGGCGTCCTTTTTCCTCAAGGGCGAAACCCTGCTTATTTCTTGTTACCCTATCACCGCTGAAAGCACAAGTGGAGCAACAACCACGTCGAGACAGGGCACAGAAGAAGGCAAATATCACTTGGAATATTATTTTTTGTCCTGATACAACGACCTATTGCTATACCCAAACCAGTTTTCCTGGTGTCATAGGACTAAAAAGAAGTGACAGTTTTATTGCTATCAGCATCGACTTGTCGTGTCTATGTAGCAAGGCTGGACAAACTAGATGTAATAATGACAGCCCACTAACAATAAGTAATACAGTAAGTTGTGTAAGAGTAATACTTTTATTGCCCAACCTGAAGGCAACGGTCGTCATTATTGTGGCAGCTTTCTGTCCCATAATTCTAGGAAAAACGACAGGGCTATTGACGAGTAATATCGCAAGCACAAAAAAAATATTATAACTACCATCATACCCACTCTGGAAGAAAATACGTGCTAGTGTAAACGCAAACTTTTTTTCTTGGAAGCAAGAAAAGTGCTGTAGACTACAAAAAAAAACACACACAACAAAATATCGTATATGCTACGTCTCATATCAGAAAGATCAAACGGACTTTTCTTCTTATCGCTGTCAAATCTGGGGCAACAAAATAGGTTGGCTGTTGTGATACCGGATTTTGTTCTAATGGTGTATAGAAGCTCGGTACTCACTACGGTTGCTGCTATTATACCATACCTAAACGTTATTTGCAGAAAATAATTACAACGATAATCTTTTTTGCTGAAAACTCGTTCCTGAAATCATCGTTTCCCTTAATGAAGTTTAATTCATAGCACGTACAGCTTTCACCGTTTTTGGTAAATGGTGTTTCATTTAAGAGTACGACACAACCAACACTCTTTATTTGAAGGATTGATTAAAATTACCAGAGTCAGAGAGAGAGAGGACTAGTAGACAGTAAAACTTGGCCGGTGGCTGTGTATATGCGTGTACCGGGAGAAACTAATAGTACGATTGTTATCAACATTATCATAATAGAGAAGCAATCAACGGTAATATATATTTACAGAACGGGCACACTTTTAAACACGTAATGTTTTTCTTGCGAGTGTGGAGTGTGTTGTGATCCTCTCGTTATTATTGTCATCATCATCGTGAAGTCCATTTAAACGCTGATCATGGCTTTGTGAACAGTCAATAATCATAGAAGCTGTAATAACAGTTCGCCATAATAATATTAGCAGAGAAATAACTGTACTTCGTTTTTCAACTGTTCCCTTTTAAAACGATCAAATCAAGGAAAATGCGTTGAGAATGCGAAAATAGGTAAAAAAAAAATCTTGGTAGATACACAGAAAGTATGGGAAGTGAAAGCGCTTATTTCAATGGTTTCTCATTGTTATTGCTAACGACGTACGTATACGCTAGTGAGCAGCGTACAAAACGGTGAAGGGTATTTAAAGTGGATGTATAAGACGCACTTTCCTACGTAGATTTCAGCGTTCTTGGGTTGGAAACTCCGGAATATACGGGACTCTTATGGGTTTTGGAGTTCGAGTGTTTTAATGTGACGCACCACTGACTACATAAACACTCAAGTTGCGTATATAAACAATATAATAATAATATTACAATAATAATAATAGTACATGGTATACAGCAATTGATCCATAAAATTGTCAAAGCCAAAGGAAACGTACTTGTTTTTGTGTGGAAAAGAGAAGGTTGGACAATTGTCTGCTGGTATCATAATCGTAATAAGGTGGTGGTGATTGCAGTATTATTATCACGTCCACTTGTACTACACGATTATACGTAGTTTTTATGAGGAGAGACTGTCTGGAAAGCAAGAACCGAACGGGAAGATATTTTTACAGTAGTAAGTATATCGTACGAGTCATTTATCTTTCTACCTGCGTTGTAGAAAAGTGTATGCTAACAAGTTACGCACAACAGAGGTATTAGATAAGGACGCCTGTAATCACGAGGTTATTCCACCTCTTTGAGCATAACATCATCACCACCAATTCCCATTTTCACACTCCACCAGACGCTTAGCTTGGGAATAGAGACAGAAATCATCCCAGTGTAGAAAGGGAGAGAGAGATCACCATATTATTACTCTACCCGGAGAAGACGAAGAACATCAATATCCTTTTCACATTACCCAAAAGAGTCTGCCTACGCATAATCATCATTGTAAAATCAGCAAGAACTTTTGCAGAGACTTGGTTGTAAAAGCCAAAAAAATTCGAGTTCCAACTGGCAGGAAAAAGTTAGACAAACGCAAAAAAGTCGTCGTAGTTGTTCTGGTTGAAACGATAGAGGGGAACAAGACGGAGAGAGAGAGAGAGAGAGAGAGAGAGAGAAATGTATTAAGAAGAAAAAGTAGCCCAAGGATTTTCCTTACTTTTTGGATATAGAAAGAAAGAAATATAGAGATGTATAAAGACCGACATTTATACTGGTTTACTCGGAGAGAGAAAGATTGAGAGAAAGGGTGAGGACGATGACGATGATAATAATGAGCTGCTAGCTTCTGCGATGATGAGCATGACGACGAGACGGTGATGATGTTGATATGATGATGTTGATATGATGATGATGCTAAGCAGAAGCAGATCCACTCATGCTTAAGCTACCGAAAATGATGAGACGAAGTGCTCAAGCCATTTAGCAGGAATGAGAGTAATCTAATGAACCATTATCCCCCTACTTCTTGCTTGCAACGATCATGATATTCTATGACGATGACGACGACGACGATGATGATGGAGCATTATATAAATTTACTACTACGTACCCTTTCCCACCAATTCCATGTATAACTCTAATGTGTAGATAATAAGAATCCTCGCGTTGAGTTGGTGTACGTAATACTAAGATGTTAGAAAAAAAGTTAGCAGTTTCAATGTTGCAGTCGTTGTAGTAAGGACCAGTAATAAAAGGGAAAAGCCAGAAGCAGACGAAAACTAAATTGGCGAACAAACCAACGACGGAGGGAAAGAAAATAGAGAAAGAGAGAGTGGGGGAGGGGGAGGTGAGGAAAAAGAAGAAGAAGAAGAAGAAGAAGAAGAGCGACTTTGCGTGAAAGATGATTAGCCCAACAGCTGCCAGAATTCCATGCTGATCAGTAGGATGAGGATGGTGATGATGATGACTCGTAGCGTAAAGCTCTACTTAAAGTTCATATTAATATAGATATAAGCGGTACACACAAACACTCAAATCGCCGAGTAATATAGGAAATGCATTTATATAGACTTTATCGACAATTAACGCCTTGAATCTTGAAAATCGTCTTGCTCATTTCCTCCTCATTCTCCACGCCTTCTTCCTCTTCTTTTTACTTTCTCTGGAGAAAGTGTAAGCATCCCGACATGGTTAGACTACGTCTTTTGTATCAAAAGAACTTTTCCCAGAGTTCACCATCCTCTCTTTCTAACTCGCAGTCAGTTCTGTGTGCTCTTTGCTTTTCCCACTCACTTTCCTCACATTAGGGGAGATAGCACTATCTATCTATTGAATCTTTTTATTAGTCAACTGGAAGCACCCTTAGGCTCTATGTATTATTATGTATGTGTGCATGCGCTACATACTCATTAGTAGAAACGGCTTTTCTCTTCTCGACAAGCCGCCAGTAGCAACCTTATAGGATGGTTGCAGTCAGGCTGTCAGGATCTTTCCGTGCTTTGGAATAAACACCATCTTTGCTATTATAGGCAATCTGGACTTTCGTAAAAGGCTACAAAGTACGCAAAAAATGTTTGAAAATTCACGAAAGGTTTACAAAACTCACGTAGTCGTATAGGTTTTATGTGTGTGCTTGTCTAAATAATCTTGTTGAAAATCCTCTCTGTTCTGCCGCTTACCCACCACCACCATCTTCCTCATTCTCAAACACCAGCTCATCATCATACGTTGTCGTCTTTCAGTTTTCTGTACTTCCTCCCCCTATCTATCTTTTGAAATTTATGCACATCATCTTTTCGCTGCTGTCTTCTGTACTTTCTGGAGTTTTCATTCCATCAAGTTTATGTAAAAATATGCCTAATTTTTAAATGTACCTACATATAGGTATATACACACATACGTAAGCGCATACTTGCAATCTACTGAACACAAGAAACATAAGGTCATGTTAAGCACAGAAGAACAAAACTATTAAAAACGGCAAAACACTACTGTGAAACACCCGCTGTGCTGTACCGGTGATCATCTGCGAAGAAAAAAAATACATAAAGTTGAAGACATCTCATCACTATCACCCAGACAAAAACAGTAAGGAAACTTGCTAAAAAAGAACGACTGAAAGGCCACACACACATACAGTCATGCATGTCTATTTGCGCGTGGTGTACCGTTAACTTTGTGTCATGAAACGGAGTTAAAAGAATGTAGTATACAAAAGGATGTACATACCTACACTTGAATATTTTGTACAGCACTGCCACGACCTTGTTTCCTGATCTGAATGCCTAAGTGGCCAATAAAAAAGGCTGAAATTTGGATTACAGGCTAAAGAAAGGAACGACCGGGACTAGCTCCTCGAGAGTCGTGGTAGCGTTTGGGCTATAAAAGTGAAAGGTACAACTTTCTTGGAGCATAGTCGTAGTAAGAGTGTGGGAGCATCAGGATATACCATCATCATCACATCACCACTATGTCCTCTTGTTATGTTTCCACACTATCCCCACACAAACTAGACACACTTTACTCTTTACTTGTTCACTTTTCTTCTTGACTGGACAAAAAAATAACATCTGGCTCATGTGTGCATGCTCATTTCCCATGAATGGCAAAGTGGCAGATTTGTGTTATTCTCTATATTCCTGTGAATTCCCATATGCGAAAAAATGGAGGCAGTGAAAGGAGGAAAGAAAGTGCCTTTTTCAAACAGTTTATCGAGCAGAAAAAGGTTGGCGCTTGTATCATATTTTTCCTGTACAGTACACCACTTGTACACAAAAAGGGAAACAATGATTACAACTGCGCTGAGCCCTTGTATATATAGGTAACTTGTATGAAATTCAGAGAGCCAAAATATTTCTGTGATACTATCATTTGTGCCTGTTCGGGGTGGTATCAAATAGAAGAAAAGGGGAGGAGAGAGAAAAAGGAAAGAATGTATAGATGGCAATTTCTTTTTTTTATTTTTTGAACACAGGTTTTCTCCTGGTCCGTTGTGGCATGACATTATGGCACAAACTACCAGACCACACATCTGGTTTATCAGTAAAAAATAGGGCAAAACACAAGAGATAATCCACTTTGAATAAGAAACAGTACAATTTTTCAGAGAATACACTCACCAAGTCGTCTTACAAATAAACTTTTTTGGAGAAAAGGGAAAGCAATTTGTTTAACTTTTTTGTGAAATGCGTGCGGGGAAAGATGCTGCTTGCTCTCAGGGCGAGAAAGAGAGTGAGAGCGAGTGCATCGAACAAGCAGTAGCTTTCCACGATGTGTATCTGCATGTCAAGAAATTTGCCTGTAGTATAGTTAGGCTAGTATACAGCACTTCAATACATCATATGCCACGTGATGTAACGATATTATGTGTGACAGGTAAAGAACAAGCATGAGAAAAAACGATGGGTTACGTTTAGCACAAAATTTTGAAGCGGTTTTTCTGTGTCTTATCAAGTCCCCATGTATTATTTATACAAAATTGTGTACACATAAAAAAGGAAAACAAAAAGTTAGTTATGACGATTCCTAGGGAAGAATGCCATGTGCGCACTTATTACTTGTGCAGCTTTGCGTGCAAAATCATCATCCTTAGAGTAACTGTTCTCAGAATTTCATGCAGTATTCCACAAAGCATAACAACATAGTACAAGACATGAGCAACTGGAGGTAGAGCTGGATGGGAATGTGGAGGTGTATATGTGTACGCCTATTACTACTGAAGCGAATGAGAGAAAGAGTTGAAAAATGAAGTAGAAAACAAGCAAAGCGAAATAATGTTGGAAGTGGGAGAAAGAGAGGGAGAGAGAGAGTTACATGCAGAGTTGAAAGCAAGCAAACCACATAGAATATAATATTTTTCCTTCAGCTTTGTAAATCGTCGTTCACCATTCCAATGGGAAAAGTGGAAATAACCACACAGGAAATAAGTTGACAAGTTCTTCTTTCGAGAAAAAAGGAAGAGAAAATTTTCGTAGAGCCTGACAACTTGCCTACCATCGTATATTAAATTACATTCGTCTCTGTTTACTTTAAAGTAAAGATAAATAAATGTTGCTACATGAATTCTCCTTTTTTAAATGTTTCTGACATACCTAGGAGTAGTATATCATTTCCTCTTGGTAATTTCTTTTTGTACATTTTGCAACTTGCTGATGGAGTAGTTCCAAGACGGAAAACGCAAACACTAGATGTGGGCGTTAGAAGCGCGTATTTTTTTTACATCAACGTTCTATAGAGAAAATATGTTGTTGTTTTCCGTTTGGAAATTACATGGTAATATCGTATTTTCGTTGTTTGATTTTTACTTCCGCCAGTGTCTTCCCGTTCGAAATTAAATGCGCTCTATTAAACCTACAAAATTTGAACAATGGTGGGCGATCGACAATTTTTATATATGCTACCATAAAACTAGGTCGAATTTGGAGAATACAAAATGGCCGCCTGCTGCCTTTTGTGTAAAGCGTACAATTAAGTGTAGTAATAATTACATTTCGAGCGGTAAAATGCCACTTAACAATAGAGAGGTAGCCAGAGTAGAATCACATTAAATCAGGAATCGGTGTGGTCCACTTTTCCTGGTTACCATCTTGTTGTATTGTAAATACGGGGAAAATAATCAACTTGAAAGAAATGATACCACAAACCTTGAGCAGGTACACATTTTGTTGGGTAACCTTAATTTTACGGAGAACAAGTAGCTAATATGATCAATGTACGGAACTCAATTTGAAATAAATGCCCGTAATATACGTCTGCCAATATAGGAAGGACTCAAGCAGGCAAAATTAATAACAAAAAAACAAAACGAGTACATTTTACTCCTCATGACGAAAGAAACTTTCAACTGGGAACGGAGTGGTGAAACTGGAAGAAAACGTATAGTTGATATCACGTTGTTCATTTCTGCGTAGGTTCTCATTTCTTCATTTTGTCCATCAGCAAAAAAATAATGTTTTATGATTTTACTTATCTTTCACTTTTCCTGACTCTGCTCCTACTGCCCTCCTTTTTCTCCTCCACTTACGGCACTGCCTATTTCTCTCCATCACTTTTTATTATCATGACTCGAAACGGGAAACAAGGCAAGTACCGACTGCCACTATTTGGTGGTGAAGACTCACAAAAGGGAAAAGACGTCAGATGCTCGAAGCTATACATATCATACCTTTTTGCTTTTGGCAGTTGGTGTGGTGGAGCTACCTCATCTTTCTCCTCGAAATAAAATCCAGATTCTGATTAGGGGAACGTCTCAAGAATACTCCAAACTGACTACTACGGAGAATACGGTGCGGAAAACAGATAGGAAATAGGTTTATACAGCTCTCAGTCAAGACACATATTGTTCTGTTAACTTTATTTGGAATTCCTTTTACCTTAATACAACTTGACGGGTTTAGTGTATAATACACATGTGATTTGATTACAGGCACACACACACACTCCTGCAATTTCTGTCTGGATGATTGGGCAGCTTCTTGGAAAGCTTCCACCGGAATTTTGTGTTTTGCTCTTATGTTACTTGTTACTATTTACAGTTTTGGGTGTACTACCGTCAGTCAAGTGTGCCAATGTATATCTTCATCTTTGTCGTATCTAAACGTCTGCTTGCAGGAAACTTTCATATAGTCACGTAATTGGAAGGCGTCATATAAATCCCATCTTATTTTATGTATGTAGAAGTAGTACTGTGTGGGTAGGTAGATATCTTAATAACCATGTATCCAAAGGTGTGTCGTCGTACACATTACCTAGTCTATGAACGAGAGCTGGATCACCACCTGACTGGTAAAATGTATAGTGGTCTCACGCACACGTGTACTATTTATCATAACAGCACATTCATTTTTCAGGGAGGGAAAATAAAGCAAACATGAAATTCCTTTTAACGCAGTTTGAGACCTTCATCTTGACGCTTGAGTGAGTGAGCTTGAGAGTTGAGTTGAGGAAAAGATCGGGATGATATCAGGTGGCTTGCTTGGTAGGAAAGAGATGGTATAAAATTGGGAGTCTCGCACACAGGTTAACTTACTACTACTACTTCTACGGGCGACAGACGCTTTCTGGTTTGATGATGATATTGGTACGGTGGGTGAGGGAGTGCTGACTGAACGATGCCCATACACAGTTTAACGAGAGATGCATTTACAAAAAAGTACGTTCTACATTGGCAGTATATAAAAAGTAAAGCGTGTTAAAAAGCAATGCTAGTTTCATTTCTTGTCCAAGAAAAACAGACGTTTTTTAAATGGAACCTTACGAAAGACGCTAAAAGGTATTCCTGTGGAGAATCAAAGATATAACCATTATTCAGCAAGGTTTTCACTACGTTTTTTTGCTTCGTTATCTTCCTCCTCTCTTACTTTCACTTTCTCTGACCAGAAAATACTTGGGTTTTTACCTGTGGGGTTTAAAACGCTGAAAAATAATATCAATTTCTAGCTACGCTGTGTGGTGTGTATAAATATTTGGAGATATACTGAATTAAGGTAACCCTCCGTATAATAAGAAACCGGAGAAACCTTCTGAAAGAAAATTCTTTTGATATCGAATCTCACTCTCTACTCGTTGCTTTCAACGTTTTCAACCAAAACAACAAGAACCCCCTGTATAGTTTATGTACATAAAATAGATTTCTTTCTGTTGGAATGAAATATTCGTTGTAAATGTTCGACTGGCTGTGAGTGTGTTAAAAGGGATAAAAGTAGAAATAAAAGAAAGAAAGTTGAGAAGAAGCAAGGAGAGACAACATGTACGTCGTCGGTGGGGACGAGTAGCAAGGGGATATATCTTTCACAGCGAGCAGCTGATGGACGGCCAAAGAAGAAGAAGAGTAGTGGCTGTCTAGGCTGTGCAAGTACCCAACGGAACTGCGGAAAGCATTTTTCTCCTTCAACTTTTACTCCTTCCTTCTTACTTTCTTTCATGCTCGTTTGCAAGTTATACTTACAACAGTATCCTTTCTCTCGTCTGGCTTCTTTCATTTTATCGTAATAAGGAGACAAAAAAGGAAAGAAGAAAAAACCTTTTACGTTGCGGTTTTTTACTTGCTTTCACTTAAAAATCAAGAAAACCCTTTCAAAGAGAAAAGGAATAAAAGAGGGAAAAATTCAGCGTCAAAAGCTCTATCTGTCAGAATACACGCGTAAAACACTTTGCAAATAAAGGTGCGTGGTGGACAGTGTGGGAAAGGTGAAAAACTCCCTGCGTCGCAAACTTATCATCCAAATACCACTACGGAGAATAATACTTAAGAGAAAAGTAGTGACAAACAACAGTCCTTCAAGAAAACCAGCAGAATCACGGAGACTGTCTATCACCATCCATCGTTTTTGTTTTTAACAACTTATACAGATACCAGGTATGTTATATTAGAAAATGGTATACCACATAAAAAGTATCGAGCTTCATTTGTAAGAGAGGTGTAGATCCCCATAGAATTTCTTTCTAAAAATGTCCGGATAGGTGTGTCTATTGGCGTCCGTTTCTTTGAAATATTCTCACTTTCTTTATTTCCTCTTTAGAATCATTTCCTTTTGAATGAAAGTATACATTTGTTGATGAAATTCACTCTACTATTATGCCACTTTCGTCGTAATTCATATATGCCGGATATAACCTTGAATACTGCTGACCAAGATCTACATGTTGTAGAAAAGATAAAAGGGAAAATGGAACACCTTCGTTTTCTCTTTCGGCTTTGATATCTTGTCCACCATATTTCTATATCCAAGAATTACGAGAGAAAATAAAACCTGTCAAAAGAAAGTATATACAATGTCCTCGTTTTCTGTCTCTTGCTTGCTCCCTCTCTCTCTCTCTTTGTAGAATGAAGGGTAGAGAGTCACATCACAATCAGGTTGCCAACACACACAGACACACTGACATGTAGAGAGAATTTCTATTGGTATTTTATGGTGTAGTTTAGGTGATAAGAAGAACGGAGTTATTTCTCCTGTTTCTCTGTCAATAGAATCCATTACAAGTAATGGTTATAAAGAGCCTGTCCGTTTTGTACTAGATCTGGTGAAAGAGAGAGAAAACCCATCACAACTAGAAACCTCCATCCCAAAATCCAACCGACATCGCCCACACCACCACCGACAGACGTGGCAGCAGCAGCTGTCCGTTGTAGAGCTAACCGACATTTGATCTTCGGTAAAACGTAAAAAAGAATGAGAACGTTCCTCTATCCAACCAGCGCCAAGAAAAGGACTGTCCCTGGAAAGAGATAATTTTCAAATCGAATCCATATTACTTCGTCCTTCCTTAACCTACTTTCTTCCTGACTGGAACATGGATAAAAAATCGGGGATGATATTGTACATATGGGTATTTTTGTAAGTACTACTCGCACGGTATACTAAAAGAGAGAAGGACGGACCACCGAGAATCAAATCGTATTGTATACACAGTCATTTCCTTCGACTATCATGCATGGTGAAAGTGTAGAGGCGTATTGAAGTGTGTGATATTTTATTACTGTTGATGCGTAAGTGAAAAAAATCTGCACAGCAACTGTAGAAAAGCAATACCTGCGCCATAAACGTAAATAGTGTTTGTCAATTATACAATCTATAGTATAGCATGCATAATAACATTGTGACCATGTGCACAAACTAAAGAGAAAATTGTATTTTCTCTTTTCCCCATCATCTGCTGTTCGACACGTGGAGTTCTAGGTACACACGATTTGTTGCTTTCTCTGTGAATCTACACTTCCGTATTGCACTACCGCTCCTCATGTCATCATCATCATGATCTTGAAGCATTAAGAATTGAAGTCAACAATGCGTAGATAGTCGTCTAGTGTTATTGTACACAGTGTGTTCCTCTCGGACAAGCAACAACGAGACAATTTGAGCCCAGCGACTACTACTACTGCTATTTACCTCGGCTACTACTATTGCTCGGACAATAGAAGGAGCGAGGAGCACAGAAAAAATATTTTTACAGACAACTTCCCGGGGAAACATCTGAAATTCATTCAAGTCCAATTGAATTTCTTTGTCTATCTGTTCCCCATTCTCTTCCCGGTTTGTACAAATACTTTTTTAAGCGAACGGATAGAAATATGCTATTATAAGTATTTGGTAAATGTACTACATTGTTAAGAGAAAATCCACAACAAACACAAACTTGTCCAGAGCTCATCGACCCATGTGGTGAGCCAGTGAGCACGAATGAACTCGTAGGAGTGAGTGGTCGGTATATGTATACTTACATGTGGAAATGTAGTTTATTTCAAAAACTACCACATGCACGGAATACGTTGTAAGTAGGCGTATTCTATACAGATGTTGGAGAGCCACGCAAACTTATGTATGTATTAAGGGCTACATATCCATCCTTGATGCAACGTGAACTGTAACTGGAGTAGTCAAACAAAAACAGCGTAAAAAATCTGCGTGAAGACAGAATTTCCTTGTGAATGTATGTAACAAACTTTAATGGACTGTGTGTTAAACGAAAAGAAGATCCAAGTGCGTGGGTGCAGATGTTTTTCTTTTAAATCTCCAACAGTACCATGAAATAAGAGAAAAATAATAACAGATAAGGCTACCTCGTACGTTTGCTACCTAATACGTTAGAGAAATAAATTTTATATGGAACAGTGTACTGTTCAGATTTTACTTGAGCGTAAACTGCTGTTTTGGGCATAGCTTAAATTGTTAAATTTACTGTTAAAATAGCACAACAAATATGTACGAACAAGTATTGCAATAGTTAGTTACGTACTACTGTATTTAAAATAGTACTCGGTTGTGTAAGCTCATAGTAAAAGTAATAATCCAAAGCGTGGACGGTAAATACGTGCAATTTTAATTAGTGTCGTTTTTAATAACACGCTTTGTACAAAGGATCAAAAGAAAACCGCTGTCGTAATTCGAGAATATACCATTTTTATTATATACGCTCTTTGTAGCATACTCACGTCTGATCGATACGGGCAACTCGTGCCACCCTGTATGTGCGGTGTGTGTGTGTGCTTTTGTTGTAAACCAGGTTTTACTATTGTATCCTTTTATTCGATAAGCTCCAAGTAAATAGGTCAAACTGTGGTAAGCAGATTTCTCTTTACCACCAAACTCAAACCAGAGTATAGTTATAGTTAAAGTAAAATACCTCTTTTTGGTCTAACAATTTTATACAGAAGGGGAGAGCCTAAAATAACAATAGCTGAAATAACCAGTAAAAAATTATGACTATTGCCACTTGACTAAAGTTGGAGCCACTTACAGCTAAAAATTATATGACAGCGGCAATTGTAAGGTGACAAAAGCAGAACCCGTTGATTAATTCAAGACGTCACTATAACTTATCCGTAACAGAAGTATACTGCCAGCGTTAGCGTAATTGCGTAAGTACTTTGTATAGGTAGTTATTCCATTGAGGGTGGCAAACTTGTAGACAAAAAATATACGAATAAGAAATTCCGTGTAAATGTAAAGCCATTTCCTGTCTTTCCAAGCCAGACTCAGACCGTACGCGTATACGCAATAGAATATTATTATATGTATAGCGGCTACTATAAATAAGATTAAGCCACCGTGCTCGGCACATTTTGCCACCAACTTGTAAAAAATTTTGTTAGAGGAAACCTGTAAAAACGTAAAGCGTGTCGTACATAACATATTTTACAAGCTAAAGTGGTAAAAAGTTAGTATCTTTTTTTTGGGAACCACGACCATACATATTTGATACTCGTTTACGTACTTGGGCTATTACCAAACGTACTACACAAGGGTAACTTTTCTCTCTACTTTAGTCTGTCTGCCACTAGTCGTCTCTCAAATAAATTCAAAGTGACGACGCTGTAAACTTTGCTTTCTTCCTCGCTCTAGCAGAAATACGGGGAAAGCAACAAAAAATATATTATTATTATTCAAGGAGACTTTGAAAAAGTATAAACTATTTTTCTCTGCTTTCTCCTCCACTCATCGTCCTCGTTCACTTTTGCTCGCGCTGCTGCTGCTGCTGCCACAGCACATTCAACCGACAAGTATAGTGGTGGTAGTGGCGGCGGATTCGGGAAGCAAAGGTAGAGAAGAAATAAGCCACCTTTATATTCAACCATCCTTTCTTCAACATACTTAAAACCTCAGCGTACAGATACATAAATTGTACACACGTATAAATATATCGGGTAGAGGAAGAAGCAACGTCGTCCGTACGTAGGTCGTCATCCTCATCAACACAGCAGCCCGGAAAGACGAAGAGAAAGGCGCAATTTTTTCTTGTGCAGTTGCAAGTGGTTCATTGCGGTTAAATAAATGGTTCAACCTCGACCAATGGTTAACTCTTCAGCAAGCAACCTTAACCAAATGGCCTCTACCGCTAACACCAGTACCCAGTATACCATCCAGGAGTTACTTCGCCGGGTAAGCCAAATTTTTGTAATAATACACGAGATTTTTCAGCAACAGCAGCATTTTTAGTGTGTATAAGTAGTATGCGCGTGACGTGCTAAGAAAAAAAAAGTCGGCAGAAGTAAAAAATATGAAATGTCTAGATTTTCCATGAGTTTTCATGGGCAAGAAATATTACACTGTGGAGACCATTTGTTAAACGGCTCATAAACCATAAGCAAAAGAGGAAAAGTGTGAGGTCGCCATTAGACCATAAACCATGTATGTACCTATACATACCACACTACAGTATGATACGGTTATGATGGTTGCCTCAAAACTCGGCTGGATTGATGCTCTTGTATAAGAGCAAGCATATTGTTTTCTTTCTATCATGTTGCATATATTGCATAAAATACGATAAAATACACGCAAAATACCTATATGTGTACCTATAAGAAACCCAATGTAACTGTGAATACCAAAGTTTCCTATGACATACGATCTGCTCAAAGCTCAGAAGAACAATTGAGGGGCTTTGAATCGCATGTCTACCTTTTGGCCAACGAACTGCTTTCAAAAAACGAAAGGGTTCACTCAACTCCAAAATCTTTTATGTGGCTCATCATTAGTCGTGCGAACGTGGACAAAAATAAATGCGGAGCTAACGAGTGGAAGCGTATAAAATGACAAAAGTAAAAAAATGTACAGTTTTTCAATATATGTGATATGAAAATTTAAGAAGAATTAGTAGAAAATATAAAATGAGATATTATTTTTTTATTCCTTTCTTCACATTTCGTCCATATTAAAATGTGGCTGGATGTAGATGTTCCAATAATATAAATTTTTGGGCTACCGTTTACACTATTGTACTATATGAGACAAACTCTGTTTCTAGTTCAGTTCGTCTGTTTTAATTTTGAATTTAGGAAAGGCCCACAAATATACGGGTCTATAGTTATATCTACTGCCAACCGTGCACCCAAAAAAAGTCATGGTGTACCACGATACAAAAAGTTGGAACCCATTTCTGTGGTAGATCAACGTTTCGTTACACTCTATTAGTAATGCTTTCCCGCTTATAATTTTGTGTTATACAGCATCCAATTTTATATAGTTTGCAGAGTACTCGTTATATAGTATTTAAATCTTTCTACAAATCTAACTGCCTGACTGCTGCATGTATATCGACATTTCTGTATTCATACGGAGACGCAATAATTTTGTAATGAAAGAGAAGATTAAAGTTAGAGATCATTTGTCACTCGTCATTTATAATCATTCAACTGTCTGCGGGCTCTTTCATGACCTGTCTATCAAGCAGAAATGTTTCGACAAACATACATTCAAATTTGACATCCAAGCCATCGTGGTGGCAGAGTATTGTATTACGACAATACCGGAAGATTAGTTTGAAGAGATTATCAGGAAAGTAATTTGATTCTTGTGAAAATGTGGTAATCATCATGTCATCACGATTTTCTGAAAGATTGGTTGACTTGCTGATAATTTTAAAATTTATTCTTTCAATTTTATCTGTATGTGCATTTTATGCTTAACATCTGCCTTGTCGTACGTTCATAACTTTTGCCATTATGCGCTTCTGGCTTTCTTTGAAAGATTAAAATCAACAGCTTTGCTCTAATTAGTTTCAAGGAACTGCTAACAACGTAGCTTAATCATAAGCTATGTTGTGGTTCAATAGAATTTGAATGTTGAACCGTGAAGATTGACTGCGACTATGTAGCTTTGTTAGGAGGAGGGGCGGAGATGCTGAACTGTGAACGACGTAGAATTTCTATTCTTTATGTAGCTGATGAGCTGGTACTTGGCAGTCTACTGGATCTTCCTGCGGCGCAGGAAAATAAACAAGAATAAAGTTTTCGGAAGGAATAATTAGCATTAAGATTTCTATCAACGGCAAGTTTACTTTATTATTTAAAAGAAACAATTAAAATTCTTTTTGGTGACTTTCCCATTTTTTAATTTTCCCCGTCCATTCCAGCAATCGCACCAGGCGCAATTCATCATTAATTTCCTCAAAATGGAAAAAGTATATACCACAATCAACTGCAAAGGAAACACCAACTGAAAACCAGAATAAAGTGAAAATTACACGAGAATCCATTTTCTCATTTCGCTCTTTAGTCCTTCTAAACTTTTTTTCTTTCCGTTCACCCTCTCTCTCTCTCTCCCCAATAAGTACAACGTATCTCTCTGGATTTTCTATGTTATTATTATCATTACTATATTCTATAGCCATTACTACTTTTCATTTCACTCGTTTTTTTTGTGTTCACCCATCTTTATGCTCAATGTTCTATGACAAACCTATTCCACTCCTTTCCAATATTATGTGACTCACTTTGTTGCATTAAAAACAAGGAAAAGGCTGACAATTTCCCTGTAGCACTTCCAACAAGGCAAAAACCGACGAGGAAGAAAACGAAAAAGCTGCAATGGCAAGGAGTTTCCTCTTTCTCAACTTTTATCCTTTTTTTCTTTTTCCTCTCCCAGTCTCCCCTTCAATTTTCCTTGAACACACACACACACACATTCCTAATCTAAACTTTTTTCTTCATTTTCGTCTTCTTCCTTTTTTTCCTCTTCTTTACTACTTTACCACTTCGTATACTCAAGCCACTAGTCAGCACTTCTTTTTCTTCTGTTTATCAGTTTCACTTGAATAACTTTCCTGTGGTTAGATATGTACCGACTTATATCTACATTTATGCCATTCTATAATAAAACTGTTACATAGATGTAACCATAACCTGGTATATAGTCAAAGCAATGAGCACATCATCAGCAGCGATATAGGGGCAAGACATGTTTTGAAAACTACACACATATACCACTTCTGATACATGTATAAATACACTTTGTATAACAGTGAGAAATGGGTTGGTTCATTGGTTCAGTATGCCTTTTCCGAGGTGTCGTCTTCTCCTGCTGTTTGTTGCCTGTCTCAAAGTTGTGGCACTGCCTCAGCCACGACGATTGCTGTCTTTGCAATGTGTGATGTGATAAGTTGTCGGCTGGTGGTGATACGGCTGAATGCTTCCCGAAAACATCCTTGCACACACACACACTATAAGTCTTATTTTCATATAGGTAGTTGTTATATTTATCTATTTTTTCTCACTCTTCACTCATTGCAGTCACAAACAGATAATATATGTAATAACAAAGTAATGGGAGAAATACATGTGCATCTTGAAAAGAAAAAGAAGAAAAGAAAGCGAACTACTTGAATAGAAAAGCGAGAGAAAAAAGTTTTTTTTCTCTCTTTTCCCTTCTTCGTCTCATCCTCCTCCTTTCATTCTTTTTGTCTCGTTTTTAGGACAATGTTTTCAGAGATTGTGGGATCGGTGCTAACTGATGTACGAAGAAGAAGGAAAAATAAGTTGAACGCAGTGGCTACAATTTTTCTAGCTTTTCAAGAGAAACGAAACAAGAGGAAAGGGAAAATGGAGAAGGAAAAGAAGGCCATGAATTCGCTGAAGCAAAAGCGAACGAAAAGTAGGAAGGTTTTTCTGTCTATTCTAAAATATACCTACCTACTTGCTTACTTACTGTCTATGAAAAGGAAAATAGGTAGTTTTTACTTCCTTGTTTTCTCTCAAGCGAAATGAAAGGAAGCCCAAAAAGAAAGTGTAAAAGAGTACTCTACTTTCCTTTACTTTCAAACCCAACTTACCGTATTCTCTTCCTCCGGATGATTATATAGACACATACGATGTGTACGATCTGTTGTGTTTTTTTTTAGTTTCTCTTTTTCGCTACAGTTACCTACGATGGTAGCATCTTTCCCTGTTGCTTTTTATTTACGGATCTGGCTGTTACGTTTGATATTCCTCCAAGCTTCTCCCATTCTCTTTCAATATGGTTTAGAATAGCCAAAAGTATGGAGTGTTCCGTCCTTCTTGCTTTCATTCCATCTTCCACATTTTTCCTCCTCGCCTTCTAACTGCGCTGCAACTACTGCTGAGGGAGAAAACGAAAGATATAGTTTATTTAAGTGATTCAAAGTGACAGGAATGGGGTGCTACTAATGGGTATGCCACAGACTGGTAGTCTCATCCCATCAATAAATGATCTTGAAGAAAAAAGGAAAAATAGTGCGTGTGTTTATCTATGTGTTTTGTACGTTCCCTCATCTCTTTTAAGAAACGAGGTGCGTTCTACACGATTTGTATTTTATTTTATGTCTACATTTTTCCACACATTCACTCACTCATTCAGTCCCTCACTCTCTTTCACTCTACTGCTCCCTTCAACTGCTTCCAGCTTGTCCCATGATGCTTCATTCAACATTATTGGCTCATCCTGTTATGTGGTTGTTTTGTAATAGTGGTAATGGAATGGGTAAATGTGGTTTGGTTACGGAGTTTATCAGCTTTTCCCTTTACAGCTTATATAATACACACTCGTACTCATTTGAGGGGTTATATACTGTAGCATGTCGAGAATCAATATTACTCAATTCCACGTAGAATGGCAAGGTGGGTGGGTGGAAGTATAAGTGGTTTCGTAAGAAAAAAATACTGGATAGCCCAAACGGGATGCACAATAACAACTTGACGACGATAGGTTAATATTTTCGAAATGTAAAGCGCACGTATGGTTATATATAACCATCTTTACCATTATCACTTATCTGATCTAACTGGGATTCTTCCAGAAAGATTTCAGTGAATTGGCTTTTTTGCTGCCAACACGAGAGAGAGAGAGAGAGAGCTTCTTCTCACCCAACATCAATTGGCTTGGATGTACTCCTCCGTGTGTTGTTCTGGGAAGAATGTTGTACCTTTTAGACGAGTTGTGATGTGATCATCCATTTCAAGTGATTGTCTTGTCATTGCCACTAACGGAATAGTGTTCTCTCGTTTTGTCAAAGAAATGGGTATATCACTTTGTGTCTGCTATTATGGGTCTCCTTTCGCACGCAACAATCTCAATGCGGTTCAAGCGAGAAAAAGAGAACGAAAGAAAAAAAAACGGGATCATATGGAGACCGTAAGCAAAAGTTCATTCGAACGTATAACACGTAAATATCCGTACAAGAGTCCATATCAGTGGCACACAAACACATCACATCAAATAAGATTATTATTGCGTTGCATTTTTCCTAGAAACTCCTCCGTCCCGTGTAGCGGGAGTAGCAACTGCTGGTTTTGATGCTTCTAAGATTGAATACGTGCCTACGTGTTCTTTTCTATTTTCTTGGGGAGCTCCCTGCATCCACAGCAACGTGTGTGTGTGTAGTGTGTGAGAACATGCAGAGGACATTGTTTGTTTAGAGAAAATAAGAAATTGGGGGAGAAAAGCGGAAGATGTAGCCTTTGTATCGTCTCCACATTCCTGCGATAGCAGAAGGGAAGGTTTAGCTGAATAAGGTAATCGAATGAGAAAGTGGGTGTCATTTTTTATTGATAACAAGCCAGACCCTTGTCACTTCATTCGTATAGATTTTTATTGGCCATCCATCCAACTTTATTCTCTCCATGACTTTTTTCCTGCCCGGGTTGGATCCCCATCCGACTGCTTGATAAGAAAAGGTTGTTTAGGAATAATAACATCAAAATATAATATAAACAAACCTCAATAATGCATGCTCATATAATATACATTAGTGGGGTTTCGAGAAAATGTGCCCTAAATAATGCACTGGTAATGTAAAATGTGCTCTTTATATTATTGCTTTTCAGGAATGTTCTTTATGAAAATTCCCATTTTCTCGTTATTGGTCCTTCGTGAGGGTTTTCTGTTTTCAGTATATAACATTAAAGGAGATTATTTTACGAGGTGTGACACTCACTATAGTTATGAAAAACACTTTTGGGTAAAAGGGAATGGCGGTTTGACACATTTTTATGGATCAAACCATGGCCATGATACATTGATTGCCATGCCATCCCCGGGTAATTTATGGTCACGGATGCTCCCGCTAAACTGTGACGTAACATTCCATCATAACAAATTGGTCCTTGAAAAGTTTACGAATTTTCTTACAAGACGTATCACCATCGCTAGTTTTTTTTCTGGTGGTACAACAATGAAACAAGACAATACAAATGGTAGTAGAGAAAAAATGAAGGGGAGTATTTTCTGAAACCGAAATGAAATTGCTGTTGCAAGAGAGTAAAGAAACACGACCTCCGAGTCTATAGCCCTCATTCATCTCTATCAGTTAACCCTCTATCACAATAATAACATTCAATCCATCTTCTGGTTTCCCCTGATTTTTACACCATACTCATTTCGAAGGTCCTTTCTCGCATCCTATAAAGAGGCTTTCAGCATGATTGCCATCCGAAAGTTTCCGTTTTGGTGTTGTATCGGGTATATGCTGCAGTCTTGCCAATGCTACATTGTTGGTTAGCAGCCTAACCTAAAGGCACTGTGATACGGTTCAAAATGGCAAATTTCGGTTTAATGTACACACAACGTTGCTGCACAAATACAGTGGTCGAGCTTGTTTCATCTACATTGCAACTAGTAGTGCAACGCTGATTTATCTGTAATACTCCATGAAATGGTTGAATCAAGAAATTCATGTCCAGCGTTTTAAGTGGGGAAACTAATAGGTGACTATGTAGTGCAGGCAGAATACTAACAGTTAAAGTAGGCGATAGATATTTGACTTTAAATAAAAAATGTATCTCGTGAGAAAACCGCAACAAAGCTGAAGCTAGCTAATGGGACAAACGTACGTGTTTGTTTGTCAAAACTTGGTGAAAAAAACGTGTTATTCAGCGGGTAATCTGATATTGTTGGTTGAAGCGAACAGAAAGTTTGTCAAATATACAGTAGTAATGGCACGTTGAAAAGTCAAAGTTCATTAACCTAGTTGTATGCATGTATGTCTAACATGACTTGTGTTTATCAGAGAGTTAAATGGCCTAACTGGTACGTTCCAATTCAGCTTAAAACTTAGGCCCAATTGGGAAATTTATCCAGAGGGAAATGAAATAGCAACAACGCGAATTATTATTACACGCTTTTATACGCTCCTTCTTTTTTTCTTCTTCTGGCACTGACACAAACAGTGGTTTAGTTGGTTGGTGTTGGTCCCATTTTGTTTTTATAACGTACACACACGGCACGACGGCAAATGAGAAAAGGAAATACAGCCGTTTTTCCTGGACATGACACCAAGCAGGCTGGTGCGAAAGAGAAAGAGAGTGGAAGAACAGGAAGATTCATAAAGTTTTTAATATTGTTCAAGAATTGTGAATAAACAGTTTCCTCGGTTGGCTAAGCAAAAGGCATTTAATTTATTTCTTCTCTCCCTTTCTGCATGCAACCATGTGGGTCCGTCCGGGAGAGGAAGCACTAAAACGCAATTCACTACTAAGCATTTTCTTTTGTAAGATACACACACACATACACACGTTGTATACCATAAGGCATGTTTTCATGGAATTATAATAACACATAAAGTACGTTAGATATACTGCCTGTGCATCTGGCTCTGTGATATTATGTCCTTCTGCTGTAATTTATAAACTTGGCAAAAGTTTGGCTAGAACAACGAGCATCACCCTGCGGAAAGTACAGTGTGTAGTTACTTCCTTTCATGTTGCATGACTACATTGTGTTGTTCCAAACAGTCGCATCGCACAGTTCTAAATTTCTGGAGGAATGTGCATGAGTAGTGGTTGTATCAGCGACGATCGTAGTGAAACTAAAAATTGGTGCATTACGCACAGCTCGCAAGTCACAACTATGTGGGTAGGATGAATTAAAACTGCATCATTTTTCCGTTTTCTTGTAAATTTATTGGTGGTTAAAAGCGGAACGTAACCATGGAGTTTTTGGTTGTAAATAACATCGTAATTACTTTACTTTTCTCTGATGAAATGTAAGAGAGATAGTTTATCAATTTATTTATTTTTTGGGAATATTTACTAATTTATTTGTTTTGGTCAAATAACACGAAAATAAAAGAATATCCTAAAGTTTTTTTTAAAGATAAATACGTTTAAAAAAAGTGTAAAGCGAAGGGACGCCACATACATTCAGTATGGTGTCACTAGTTACAGCATTTCTGTTCCATTCTGACCTCTGAGCGCCTTGGTCCATAGAGCGACAAAACGTAAACTTTGACGTTTTATGCACTTCGGGATATATGCTATGAACCAAAATATAAGACGTTCAGAATTGCACGTGGTCACCGTCTTGAGTGCAATTTCAAAATGTCCATCCTGTGATATCACGGTACGGACAAACAGACGGATGAGCGCCCAACATAAAGTTAATAATTGATTTTTTTCTACAGCATTCAGTGGATATTTTACTAGTTTCCATACAAACTACATAACGGCTGGTTTAGGTAATATTCTCAGCATTACCATGGAAATGCAAAAGCTGGAGTATAGGTGTGTAATGTATTATACATTACCACTGACACGCTCTCTTTAAATATGTCAACTGATCCCCGTCACTGTAAATGCACGTTTCTTTCAGGCGTGCTATTACGCCTCGCATTTACTTTCGAGCAATGCCTACAGTTCTTGATAACAACATGGATACCTTTTCGCTGTAAGTAGCCCAAAGAAAATTGCCAAGAAGGGAAATTACTGAAATCCCTATGCATTAGGTTTACATTAATAGCGAAATAAATTCGTAGAAAATCCTGGAATCCCATTCAGATTGAGTTTCAAGCCGACTCTATCACTCATCGTTCAGAAATGCATGGTCGCACAAGGAAAAATTATTATTTTTACTTGGAAAGAGCCAGTCGGCTAGCTCAGCTTCTCGTTGATCACTTACTTTCACCCAAACCTACATAAAACACCACTTTAGTTCCTTGGCAAAGATTATGTGGTTGCGCTGCTGGGGTAGTGATGATGATGATGCTGCTGCTGCTGCTGCTTTGCAAAGAAGCAGTAATGGCTCTCTGGTAAGATACTACACACTACATCAAAACTAAAATAGTACCAGCGTTAAAGTATCTTTGGTGGTGGTGAGCAGCAGTAGCAGCGATGCCAAGATAAATCGCTAAGCCATAAACATTCATCTCCAATGGCCACCCACTTGCCCCCAATATGAATGGGCTGGGACCACTATCACCGCCGCAGTTGTGTAAGTGGGCGAATCAGCAGGATGCCAAAGAATCTGAATACCCAAAAGGAAGAAAGCTCCTTACTTGTTTACATTCAGGATATATCTAGTATTGGGGGGTTTGTTGTCCACAAAAGCATATACGTATACATACACCATACACCTACCTCGACGGCGTCCACTCCTTTCTGTAGAAATCTTATTCTTTTAATGAGAGAAAATAAAATACCTAGATTAGGTATACTTAAGCTCTTTC
Source organism: Callyntrura sp. NNG-2020 (assembly GCA_027744055.1). Classification (NCBI taxonomy): domain Eukaryota; kingdom Metazoa; phylum Arthropoda; class Collembola; order Entomobryomorpha; family Paronellidae; genus Callyntrura; species Callyntrura sp. NNG-2020. The sequence continues at coordinate 26,269 of JAHZNE010008124.1, forward strand.
TGGGAAGTGTAGAGATTTGGAGCTTTTCACAGAACCATGTCAGTAAATTAAACGATCATTCTTTTATGCACAACACAATAGTGCCGTTGTATGTTGTCCGTATATATGCATAGATATGTCTAAGCTGTAATAGGGGCTTGCGGGGTGCCGCTTGGCTTCTGCCGCCTTACAGGTTACGTAATAGGATTTGCTCAATTAAGAAACAGGCAAGACAATTTTTCAAAATCTGTAATCTGTCTCCTTTTAGCATCCACAAGCGGAGCAATGAACTTTAACTTAGGAAATGGTGGTTGGCGTATTTATATTATGCCCACTGCTTTAGCAACTCCCGAGCCAGCAGAAAAAGAATCATGGCACAATATGGCGCTATAATAAACTACCATTTCAGAGAAAGCAATTTTCTTGTGGCTTCCTTTCCCGTGTGTATCTTAGAAAGCAGAGGATAAATGAATTCAGCCATTGGCTTCCCACTTTGTTTCTACCTCGTGCTCATTATTACCTTTTCTTGCTGAGTTAGCTTCCAGAATACACAACAAGACGTACTAGTATGGTCACGATATAACCTTTGCACGATGTTCACGTCTTAAATACTGTCAAGATACCATGGTTCAAGGAAAGGGTCCCTTTATTTCTTGGATTTCACAAAACGCAATGCCCAGTCACTTCTAGATGATAATGGTGATGATGATGGCCGTGGCAGGTTAGGCGTGAAACTTCCACGAAGATAAATACTTTCTCATTAGTATGCCGTAAATTAGCCGACG
>JAHZNE010008125.1:0-26965 GCA_027744055.1 Callyntrura sp. NNG-2020
AGTGACTTGTTGATTTATCATCGCCAGATACAATTTGTTATTTGCATTTTCGAGAGTCTTCAAAGTATCAATTGTAGCTATTAAATTAGTGGTAATTCATGTTTCTAGGTCGAAGAAATTCCACATAAACATTAAACCCAGTTTCAACACCAATTCTAATTTGTGCAGAGCTGAAAATGTCTTACGCATACCTTTTCAAGTACATTATCATCGGAGACACAGGTAACCTTTGCAAATAGTTAATACATTCATAATTTATAATGATATGAAATCTTTTTATTAAATCTGCAAAAATGGAATTTGCTTTTATTTCCCGTAGGTGTGGGAAAGTCATGCCTTCTCCTACAATTCACAGATAAACGATTTCAGCCCGTTCATGATCTGACTATAGGTACTCATTCACTTTGCACAATCCATGATATCAATATGTAATGGATTTTACTTGACGGAGTGTCTTTGTTTTGTATTGTAGGTGTAGAATTCGGAGCACGTATGATAACTATTGATGGCAAACAAATCAAGCTACAAATCTGGGATACTGTGAGTGTATTTAGTGGCACAACTTTCACTTACAAACTAATGATAAGAAGTTGTCATTTTATGTCAACTTTGTTTTTTACAGGCGGGACAAGAAGCTTTCCGTTCCATTACTAGGTCATATTATCGTGGTGCAGCCGGAGCCCTGTTAGTTTATGACATCACACGCCGTGATACATTTAACCACTTGACTACATGGTTAGAGGATGCCCGTCAACATTCCAATTCTAACATGGTTATTATGCTGATCGGAAACAAAAGGTAAGGTATCATCCATATAAAATACTTGATGCATTTACACAGAAAACATAAGATGGAGTCTTGTTTTTATATCCAAGTTGTATGCATAGTAGGTCAATAATTTTCGTAACTTAACGCAAACTAATTTTAGTGATTTGGAGTCGAGGCGTGAAGTAAAAAAGGAAGAGGGCGAAGTTTTTGCACGTGAACACGGCTTGATATTTATGGAAACATCTGCAAAAACGGCTGCGAATGTTGAAGAAGCATTTATAAATACTGCAAAAGAAATTTATGAGAAAATTCAGGAGGGAGTATTTGACATCAATAACGAGGTTGGAATTCCTTTGATTTGCTGTCACATTTAAGTATACTAGGTCATATTGTGCGAAATACGTTTTTAACGCATTAAATCTTATTTTTAGGCAAATGGAATCAAAATTGGACCTCAGCATTCACCTACCAGTCCTACTTCTCCAAGTGGTGGCCCTGGCTCAAGTCCAGGAAGTGGATGCTGTTGAAAACCTGGTTTTAAAATTTACCAAAGGCATGCTTGTACTACATTTTCTCGTTTTCCCAAGTCCATGATACTACATAAACGTTTTGTTTTTGGCAATCTTGAGTTTAAATAATGCTATTTACTAAAATAAATCATTTTCGATATATACAGTTTAGTTGCTATTATCGGTAGGTAGATTTAATATCACATTACGGTTTAAATAACATTACGAATATCGTTGTACAACTGCAAGAATCCTATACCACGCCTTGTATAAAAGCAAATATTTAATTTTAATTGAAAATCTTAGTTTAAAATTATGAAAAAGTGTCTATTTAAGTACACATACGTCATATATATTAAAAAGCTACAAGTGCCACTTTTAGGCAAATCCAAATCAAACAAACTGAATTCGAAGCTCTTTGTTCAATAATTAAAGCATTTCAAAGTTACTATTATTTTATTTTCAATCAAATCGCAATGTACTTGTACTATACATGCCTAAACGAATATCTTATCTAAATTGTTTATAGTAGGTAAGGTAAGTGGGTACATATATGTATAAGGTATGCATGGATGAATGAGTGTACCATAGACGAATATACCTCGTTAAACCTCGTATGTGTGCAATAGTAACACTGCTTTTGTCATTTTGAGTCGGATTGGAACGAATTTTCTTCTGGTAGATAACGTAAAAAATATAATAATAATTTTAAAAATCTTTCTATAGACCCACGAGCTGAATCAGGCGCAAAATAAATTTACGGGCTTGGAACTGTGCGTAGTCATCCTTACTTACAGTACTGATAAAAATTGATCGGGCAAGTACGAATTCTTAGTCAGTATCTTGTAATTGTAATATACATTATTGTATACATTGTATGCATTATGCTTGAATCGGCGAATAGGACAATTTAAAGTAAATTTGTAATAACAATTATAATAATTGCTATCCGAATACATATTAATACAATGCTAGTTCAAATAAAACATTTCTTAAAATACTTTATTTCATTGCTAATGAAAAATTAAATCAATGTCAAATACATTTTTGGGCGAATGTATGGTTAAATATGAGCGATGCTGGTGTGACATGCTGATCAGGACTATATGACTTATTTAATTTAGGAAAATATCTTAATGTCATGTTTTATAATAATCAAAGCATCTGCTATTATTTTAACGTAATGCTAATCCTTAGATTCGACGTAATACCTTTGTAAGAATAGGTATAACAATATATATATATTACAGTCAATTGTGATGTAACTTGTGTATTCCGTTACGTGTGTATACATGATATATGTAGTAAATTAGTATGTCAAATCAAACTTTGAATATTCCTTGTTAATCATTAATCACTTTATTTTGCCATTGGTCCACGTTAAAACAAGTGCAAATAATCCAGCACCAACTTCTTGTTGGAAGAATGAATGCGAAATTGATTTTAAGTGAGCATGAACTGTTTGCATCAATGAAAAAACAAACTCATTTGGTGAAACTTTATTTATTGTAAATCTGCAAACAATTGCCGATAGTAGATTTTTATAATTTACACACCATTTATCTTGTCAGCATCAAAGCATAATATACCTCATCTACAGAATTACCATTGTAAAAATGTTCATTTGAGAGAAAGCACCAAGCATAACTAAACGAGTTTGGTGGCTATATAGTTAGTCGTCCAAGACGGAAAGACAAAAAAGATTATTAGTTCTATTTCATTTTAACTACAACTTTTCAACAAAATAGATGATTTAGTTGCAATAACTTTCTAGGCACATTATATGTAGACAATAAGGTACAAGTATAAAGAATTTCAAAAAGGCATTTTAATATCTACCACCAGCGACCAGGAAGAACACATGGATAGCTGTGTAGCTTATTTTGATATTTTCCACATTGTGCGTTTTGTAAAATATTTTTTAATGCTTTTCATTACATATAACGTTCGTTAAAATTATCCTTCACTCCTACTAGCCTTCAATTTTTTTTACAAAGGATATGGACAATCTATTTTAACTTTGTCTAAACACATCTACAAATGCGCCTGTTTATCATGTTCTGATCATCAATGTATAGCATCCACTTTAGTACTATAATTTATCAATTCATATAAAGTGAGCTGTCGTTATCGACAATTTGTTACATTAAACAAGGCCCAATTCGTTTACAATAATGTTAATTTTAGGTTGCAATTTATCCTTGATATTTTTATCGCTCCATCGGCAGTACTGAAAACAAACTTTCAGAATAGATTACTTGCACGAAGGACTACGTTACATACGTCACTCCACCTATAATAGGCAATTATGTCGTGGTAGCCACGTTTAGTGAGGATAATTGCAACTTTAGCGTGTACTAGCAGCAAACTGCTATATATGTAAAACCAAAGGTAATTATCAACTCTACTATAAATTATTACAGTTCCTGTGCATTTTGGTATATTATGTTTCGGTAAGGCAATATATACAACAACATTGCGCATTTTAAGACTCCTTCATTTTTTAAATCAATAAATAATATCTTTAAAAATGTTTACAAACATCTTTTATAACAATAAATAGCTTGAACACGGTTTTAGAATAATATAGCTAGTACAACTTTACAACAACTTAAAAGTACTTCTTTTAAATGTGGTACCTAAGTATAAATAACATGCAATATAATCACAACGACACCAACCTCAACAGGTAGAAAATATTAGGAAATTCTCTGCACAGTAAAACAAACAGTTGTACTTTCATAATATTAATGCGCGTATATTAATATGTACCTATTATAAATATGTAGCCATCCTAATCATCGATTACGACGGCGGTATTTTTCACCACTTCTTGGAGGTGTTACGAGCCCTTCAGAATGTGCCAAAGGGCTACATACCTTATTTGTGCTTGCCAAAAGATGCGCTTTCTCCTAAAAACGAAACAAAAAAGTAATGCATAAATAAAATATGTATAAAAATAAATTATGCTATGCAGTCATGTAATAAAAGCTCCAACATATATCCTACCAATAAATCAAGGCTGACACAGTGCGAATGAATCAAATGTCGCATTTCATCTGCGACATTTTCTATTGTCGGTAAAACGTCTGGCACGTCTTCTTTCCTTACAGCAGTTGCGAATGAAGCCATCCAATGAGCACATGGAGCAATTTGCTCCCACGAAAATCCACTTGCGGACATTGCAGCTGTTCTACCTGTATTTTGTAACAAATATGAATAAATATTAGTACCGAAATATTCATTAGAGCAAAAATCAGTGAGGACAGGTTTCCATTGCATTGTTCTCACAATATAATTTGTTAAAATATGATTTGTCTTTTCACCTTTGGTATGATATATGGACGAAGCTGCTAGAAGTGAAGAGCTAAACTGTAGCGAATGGACATCTAAAATAGTTAAATCTATAATTCGTATAGCTCGCACGAAGTCCACGCCTTCGTAACGGACTTTGGTAAGATTTTTGTCTTCACTGCCACGAGGATCCACATTATCGCGAAAAGATCTGATAGCTTCACTTGTAGAACGTGTATGGTAACTTTTTCTGGCGAGAATGGAAAGAATTTGTAGGTACACATTTACCCAATTACAGGGTGTCATTGGAGTGAGTTTCCATTTCAATGCTTTCGTAACAACTAATTCCATATCTAATATTTCCGTTTCGGAACATGCCCCATCTGTTACGTATGCAAATGTTTGTAGTTTTGGAGGATAAATTTCCTCCATTTTGGCGGCAATGAAGAGGCAGGTAATACCTATAAACAAAATATATGTCAAAAATGAATATATATGACACACTGTATGCATTAGTGGTGTCACGTAGGCATACTGTTTATTAAATGTTTTACCTATGAGCTGAAGGTGATTTTTCAGAACATTATTTTGAGTGGCGAGATATCGATCTAAGTAGTCTACAGCTAAATAAAGTGTCTCTCTGTGCAAGTGATATGCTTCACACACATCCATTATCCAATCTAGAAGAATTGATCTCATTTGAGGTGTTAAAACTGGATGATTTCTAAATAAGTTTGCATCCTTAGTATACTTCCAATCCGTTAGGCACATCATCTCCCATATTTGCTTGTGGTCCCCAAATGTAACAGGTGGAAGTGGAGAAGGTCTACTCGGATCCGCCAGAGCTTTAGCAGGTGCCCCATTGTTGCTACAAATTGATACTTTACTTCTAGGAGGTGTAGATCTACCACTTAAACTGTCATCAATGCTTAAAGTACTGAGGAGAGACTCTGCATCTGACCCTGCCGTTTTTCTGGTAGATCGGCGTCTTGTGATAGTAGACACGGTGGATGACGAACACGTAGAAGAGACACAAGAAACGACTGAAGAACTACTATCGACATCTGCAGGTTTTCTAAAATCAGAGTAACTTGATCTACTACTGGATCGGCTATTGCATGACCGTCGCCTTAATGTTCTTCTTTCGTACAGCTCTGGTTTATCGTGTGACACATCATTGGCACGCAGCTCTCGTAAGTAGCCATCACTTTTAAAACTATGCTCATAAGTCATTCCCACGACAGCATCTTCCTACATTGAGAAATTAAAGCATTTAAAATTTATGAAACCCATGTCTTTTCTCAGACTTCTACAGCCTCATGTGTGCAAGTGCTTATATTCTGTATGCATACACATTGCATTTTGGTGAGCATAAAGAATCCTGGTGGTCATAAGCATGGACCCCTCTCTTTGGTGTTTTTTTTAGGTTTCTCGCCAAAAATTAAAAATTGTTCAAAATTACTCAGACAGTAGACACCTTTTAAAGTTCTCATTTTTCAAATCATGATATCGGGGTTAGGTAACTATAGGTTACGCTAGATGAGATAAAGTCATTTACACTAGTTTTTACTTTTCAAAATTCTTTTACCAAACCATATCCCCCCCCCCTATTTGCTTTTTTGACCACCAATGCTTGATGCTTACCATGCATTTCTGACATTTTTAAACTAATGTAAACATTTAATTAGAAAACACATTTAGTAGTTCAGTTCAGACATACCTGAAGCACACTTGATTTTCGCTTCCGACTCCTTGTTATTACTGCAGGTAGTGACTTTCTCATGGATGTAGTAGTAGTAGTAGTATATGAACTGTTATGAAATATAATTTCATTACTGTGGAATGCTTGAATATGTTAGAATATTTAATACTTCTGTCATTATACCATGGGAACTTAATTACCTTCTAGTTAACATCCTTGGAGTATTAAAAGTATTCACTGCAATATTTCAATTTCTAAGTTGTGGTGATGGTTACCCTTCAAACTCTACGTGTTTCTTCTTGCAATCGATCTATAGTGTCACCATGTCACGTTCATTAAATGGTACTCTGGAGTATGCCTAAGGACCTGTTTGGAACAAAGAAGTTAAAAGTATAGAATAGTACTTCACACTCAGTTAAAAGAACTATAATTTAAACCAACTGCAGTTATACTGCAAACTGCAATAATACTATGAAACAATACTTCTTGAAAAAGTGTGGCTAAATTTCATACGCGCGAAACATGCATTGTGTATACCCCCTACATATACATTAAATGGACTGTAACAAGGAAAGGCAACAGCCTTTTTGCATGCAAAGTGTATTAGGTTAGAAATACATACACAAGTTCATAATAATAATTAACTAAAAAATTCTCCAAAAATCACCTTTAATTCATTTCACTGTGACTCATAACCAGGTTAAAGTAGGTCACTCATGTAAATGTCCTGACATTCATATAACAGAACGTGCACGCAGGCTATGTAAACTTTCTTAATACACAAAGCACCTTTAAATGATATTGCAAATAATTTAAACCATATCGGGTTATAGTCCCAGCCTTACAAACTATCACTGACTTTCACTGGTTTGTTAAATAACTAATTAAATAATAGCGACATTAGCAGCACATATTCAATGTGGGAAGTTGGACCGCGAGCGCCCTTTCCCTTCAGATGTAGATTTGGATCTGTTGTGCAGGACATGTACAATGGTGTTATGTATACCAGAACACTAGCCAACTTGTGGTGGGAACTCTACAAAATCCAGTCTGAGAGATCCAGAGTGGAGTTAATAAACTCTGCCAGTGAAAACTGAAAACCCTCTTCTTTCAACAGCCGTAACAACACTCACATATGTATCACACAAAAAATTGTCTGTCAATGTGTTAGTGAAGTAAACTAAGAGAAGAGAGCCAATCTAACGATACGCAATTTATATGTGATGGAATGAGGGTTTTTACATGAAAATACAATGACTATCGTCACATATGGGTAGGACTACCCAGTGGCATGCACGCAACGTCATGTTTTTATGATGAAGAAATGATAATCATCATCACCATCAGGTTCCCTGACTGCTTTTTTGGCTTTGTTGAAAAGGTGGCAAAACCGTTCCATATGTATACAGTGCATGTCTCTTCAGTCTATGCGATTACCATGTGGAGGTACGGGTACGACTTCGGTTCTACATGAATAAATTTTAAATACATCATAAGCAGTTCTGTAGCTGGACAGCAGCAGTGAGAGGATGTTGATTACGTGGTCGGTCAGAATGGCAACTAACAAACTCCCCTACTTTGAGGTAGTGGTGGTTACATTGACTACCGATTTTTTTATACCTGATCACCAGACTGACTGATTGTCTGCTGCTTCGGTAGAAAGAATAAAACTACCAATACTATAATACCAATAGCCTAAGTATTTTCGTGGGAAATCGTGGAAATAACCTGTAAGTACAATCTGTTTGACTCAATTATGTCCTGCTTTAAATACAATCATTTTATGAGTCAATGAAAAATTCGTCGTCAACACGAATAGTTACCACGTCTAGGGAGAAGGTGTCAAGAAAATGATGCAACACTTAGCTTGTCTACCATTGACGATTGCAGTTTATTTTGCTCTTTATTTTTAGTGGGCAATGCTATTTTTAATTCAAACATGACACCTCAACATTTAAACAATAATAATAAGATTTTTGTTCACTGTTGGATATGGATACATTAATTAATTATGATTAGGAGACGGAGCGTGGCATACTAAAACATTAAACAAGTTCAACTTCATGAGACTGTATTACTTATTAATCGCTTCCTTTTAAAATTCACATAGACCTAACACATCACTAGTGGTCCATTCGGGTTTTGTTGGAAATTTGGTGGTCACATTTGCACCGACAGTTTTTCGGTAGCCACAATTTCATGGTATAAGGAAGTGGTACTCAAGTTATTTACTGCGTCCAAATAGGAAAGTTTGTCAGTTGCCATTCTGCACTAAAATCGTTGATTATTACTAGAGAAAGAGAGAGAGGAGTAAACCTGAAATATGGTCAACATGGAACAGCTTAAAAAATAAAAATAGACATACACAATACTTTACGTTCAGTCTTAGCGCTTTGATAGAGAATTTTTCCTCCCTGTACCGAGTACGCAGCATAGCATTTATCTGATGATGATGGGCAGAATGAAGGTGATGCACAAAAGTTGCTGTTGCCCCCACACAAACTATCTCGTGAACAAAGGTTTGCTTTGGCTCCTTCCCTTTTGCTGGGCTTTATTTGGAAACCCACTAAAATTCATAGATGCACAACAGTACATTGTTTGTACAAACCCTGAAGCCAAAGTCCACACACTTCACAATTCTTCGCTCCTTTTATTTACCACCGCACCGCACCGTACTCACTTTTTCCCAGTTAGACAACAAATGTCTTTCTCGCGATACGGTAACTTTAAAAAGTTTATCTACATATGAAATGCTGAGACTGGGACTACCTCCATATCGTCCGGGTACATGTAGGGACGCTAAAAGCGGCATTAATTACATTGAGCGTATATGGACTTTGTAAAGCCAAATTATTGCAACTGTCATTTACCATGCCGGGAAGTGAGGATGCAAGTAAAGGAGGACAATTCCATCACCCATACCTGTGGCTACGCACAAACGTTATGTACATACAGTAGTATGTTTGAAAAATAAGGTTAATTGTGTATATCTTTATACATGTTTGCAGGAGAGGAGACAAACAAATTGTATTTAAAATCAAAGTAAAAGTGTCTGTGAGCCACTGGCTGGGATCCCATTTGGTTTAATACCAAGAGATGGGACAATTTTTAAGATACATGTAAGTAAGGAGTGGTAAAAAATATTCTTTTCTAGAAACCAGACAAATGTCCCATTGTTTCTACTTCACTAGAAAGAACCATAAACAATTAAAAGTAGAACTTTAAACCAGCTTAACCTTGCCATTGTCCTATGCTAGACCTATATATTTCCTTCAAGTTCCTAAAGATACCTAAAGAGCTCCCCTCTCCTTCAAGTTAGAAGTAGCTTGTAATTTTGTAACTCGAAGACGAATTGAATTGGTCTGGTGTACTATCGTTATCGTTGTATTAGCTTCAACTTCATTGTGATCGTACGTCGTATGCAAGACAAAGACGTAAAAAGGATTTGCCCATGTCATATTCGAACTGCTAATGTTAGGGCAGATGCTCAACAGCACATTAGAAGTTAATTTATAAATAAAATAAATGTTTATTTTAAGCCACTATTTAACGTAAATATACATGTCACGTAAAACCTGCCATCGTAAAACTTGTATGTAGTTTGGAGAACGAAGTAATTAATTTTTTCACTAAAACGTTATCTTTACATCGACTTGAATCAGTAGGGATCAATATTGAATATGTTATAAAGGTTGGAGTTTCATAAGAAAAAATATACAGACAGACAGAGCGCCAACAAATAATGCTCCACATAAACAACGTATATAGTATTTCTATTAGCTTTAATGGTTTAATTTTTTCTCGATGGTGCGGGAGTTGCATTGCATTACCATATTTAGCCCTTAAAAATTGTTTTCAGTGAAACGGTCACAATGTCACAAGCAGATCCAACATCCAAAGTACACATATTTATAGATGTACTTTTGAATGCTGTAAAAAAGTAAAAAGAACTACGCTAGATCTTTTTTACTAAACCCATGAGTTCATGTCATGTGCATATGGCATATAGGTGTATACAAAGGAATGTTTTAAGTGGCGCAATGGGCAGGGCAATATACACTCTAAGGCGACAGGCCTTCTTGTTGTTGGTAGTATGATAGCGTGAAGCATACGTACTCACATTTTGAGTGGATATTGACACGCGAAATGGTGTTGCACCGTTTTAAAGAAAACAGTGAAATCAACAAACTCTCAAGGATACCTGCAGTTTGGAAAAGTTTGATGATTCCCATTAGGGGATCATAATTCATGAACAAAAAGTAGCAAACGAAATAATTTGCAACATTGTATGGTTTTACAAGGAATAAAATATAAACATTTATTGATTACGCCAACATGTGAGTGCTTGGTAATTTGAAATGAAATTTGAAATGAAGATATCTCCCTTCCACAGCATGTACATTGTACATGTTAAAATTCAAAAATATTTTAGAAAACTGAAGCAAGTGGAAAACTTCACTTTATAGAAGTGGTCCTAACACACAGTGCAACACCATTCGAAGAATTAATATGTTCACTCAATGTTTGCACGTAGTATATACAGCACGTCATTTACACCAAAAAATGCCTATCGCCTTAAGGGGGTTCGAAAAAGCATAAGGTACATTAGGAATAGGATCAGGAGGATGCACATTGCACACACAATGCGTACATTCGTGGTCCCTCCAAATTCCACATGAGTCCTGGTATTTCGTACGAAAGCAAAGTTCGTGATTGCTGAAGCTGAGGTAGTCTTTGTCTTTTTCTCACTACCTTGGCAACTCGCAGAGGGAAGGGAGAGAGGGCTTGACTTTAACTAGAAAGAATGTCCATGTCCCTTTCCCGCATCGCAGTAGCGCATTCAATAAGAATCCCAAATCCCAACCCAATATATACAAGGTATGTCATAATAACTTTTACTATGGATGTTTCCCTGGACGACACGAAGTGTTATCTGTTGTGATATTCTTGAATAGATAACATTACCATGGCAATGCTATTTCGATAGTCGATATAAAAGATTTAGAATTTAAATACTTCCTTATCAAATCCGGAAATAGCTTTTTACGTTATCTATCGAAATATTCAGATAGTATATATATTTTCTTATTTGTTACAGCTGCAAATACTGAAACTGAAATCTGAAGTTTCTTCATGCAAACGAAATAATGTAATTTAATTACTATTCATGAATGCGATCGATAAAATTAAAATAATTTGAGTCGTTTAAATGAACAACATATCATACAAAATGTCACACAGTTTAGCAAAATGATAAAAGTTAAACAAATTACTTAGCTTCCGTCCTTACTTTTTACAATAGCTTTTTCCTTGATAACAGTCAACACACAAACGATGATGACAAGTGTTTAATAACAGGATGAACAACAGTTAAATCTCCAGGTTCACTATACTTCACTCTAAATAAATCAGGTACTGTGACTATTTTGAATCACCACAAAGGCCACCCGCTCGATTTACAATGATTCCAATTCCCGATAATTCACTTTTGAATATACTTTTTGTCTTCTATCTAAGTATGAAGTAAAGGTCACTGTGTTATGATAAATAATTAGGAACACAATCACTGGTAAATTCAATTTTTTCAAGTTCTTAATTCTTTATTTTTCGGTCAGCACTATAAATCTCGTAATCAATACAAGTAAATAAATTTCTTGCTTTCACTGATCAGCTTTGAGACGGAAGGTCAAATGATTATTTGAGTCAGTGAGAGAGCCACAGCCATCTGATGCATTTAGTCGGTGAGCGGTACGTCTTCTTGATGCTGCCCTCCTTAAAGGAATGTATTATGGCCGAAATCACAACAAGTATAAAATATATATAAAAATGCGGTAACTTGTTACTTATATAGTAAAAGTGGTTTAACTTTACACTAGTTGCTACTATTTTACAAATTCTTTCACATAACATCATACTTTTGAAGTCACAATACAACGACTTCACCTTGTATTTTTTTGTTATTGCGCAAAAGGATATGACCATTTTTCACCAAGAACGCAGATTCCAAAAACACCGCATTTGTTGTGGTACGATGTACGACAAATAGTTCTCCCACCCAAAAGTTTGCCCGCAAAACACGCAAAATCAGCATTGTCATTGTGCAACGCAATATTTTGGGAGAACTACTTGTCGTACTAGAGCAAGTGAGGTGTTTATGGAATCTGTATTCTTGAGTGAATAAATGGCGTCATACGCTTTTTTGACATTCGTTTTTAACAGAAAATAAATCAAACCCTAAATAGGGGGGGGGCGATTTTTTTCTTCGTTGAAACCATGTAACAATTTGATTCAGTAGAGCAATAATGCCTGCAAGATGCCTGCCAGTTTTTTAATTTGCCGACAAAATGAAGTGGAAAATGCAATTAATGTTTTGTAGTTAGTTTAACCCAGGGGCATAGGGCTTATTAATGATTCACAAAAGATATATATGACTACATCAACAATAAAGATAATAACAACGAGAATTAAAATACTTTAGCCGTTTTGTGACTGGTAGGAATGCGCAGTAGTGATTTGGTTAATACAAATGGCTCATATGACATCACAAAATCTGCTATGAAATGCAGCAAGAACAGACACAATGTTGTAACACTGGCTATGACATGATGTGAAATGGAGGTACCGATTTCCAGCCACGATCCTTTGTTTTTTACCATGAAAAAAGTATGTAAACCCATTCCTTGGCAAAGAAGAAGGACAATAAGAAAGCTTCGTTCTATCTGCACATTGGACCAAAGAAGCCTCCGGAAAAAGCAAGACACCAAGAGGAAAGGCCCGAGAAACTTTTCTACAAGGACTAGCATCATGATCCATGGGTTGAACACGCTCACAAAACATCTCGTGCTGCTTGGATCAAAAGAGTTTACGCTCGCGATATTCCCCGTCCCAAAAAACGACAATGTTACAAAAAATAGCTGCAAAGAAAAATAAAATATGCGCATTATTAATGTGAATTTAAAGCTGAAACTGCATCTGCTATCATAAACTGCTCAACGACCGTCTTTGCTTTTCACAAGTAGTAAAGAGTCGTTTGTTGGTGTATATAACCCTCCAAAACTGCATGAACTAATGTAAAAAGCTACATCTACGAGAATGATTAAAAGTGCCTCCTTTGGTGAAACAAGAATAATATAAAATGCGACTCAATTCTCTTCGCTTGAATGAAAGGGGGAAATGAAAGTGCGGTATATTGTATGTCTAATGCATGTGTATTATTGTATTGTTTGTGAGCTGATCTGTCATACTCATATCTATGGTTAGTATTACCAGTAATAATATTACTTACATGTAACCACGCTCTTCGTACAGCCTGATGAAGGTTTACTTTTTCCCAAAGTTTTCGTCGCTCCCTGCATTCGGTGCTAAGATTTAAAAAGTCCGTCCATGAATCTTCCAAATTCTCTTCTGACATTTCTATCTTCAAAAGAATTACAAGTACGAGAAATAGACACGGGAAGAACAGTGCCTCGTAGGAAAAAGCTATGAGGGAAAAGGGACTGGCAATCGCAGCAAACATTGATATGAGCCGACCAGCAACAGTTTCCGAGGAAGTGAATATTGGAAGGAAAAATGATTGTATAAGGGACGTCCACGCAACCACACGGGTAAGCATGAGAGTGGGAAAGTGACAAAGCACAGAAACAATGCATAGTAGAAACAACTGTCCTCCAAGGATGAAATGATCCTTTTTGTCAATGACTCTTGATTTGGCACTCCTCACATACAAAAAAGCAGCGACGAGAGCGGCAGAAACGATGGGACCCAAAGACCTACATTTAGAATCACAGCAATGGAAAACCAAATTTACAATATTTTCTGATTTCTATCATTTTTCAATAAAACCAATAAAATTTTCCCACAACATATTGAAATGTGTACTTCACGGATATTAATAAAGGACAACGGCAATAGACATCTCTGAAAAATACGGGCACGCGTCCAAGATCCAAGTCCCGCTGAATATATGTGTATAAAAACTAGGTATGCTCTGAATTTTCATTCAATATATTAAAATATGCACCCACCTTCCATTTCAACTTTAACAAGACAAGGGTGACATACATTGTGCCTTGCTATTCTATTGTAGGGTTCAAGAATCCATTTCTACTACGCTATTAATACGCTAAAAAATTAATACAAATAAAAATATAACGGGCTCATGATGGTAGATTACTGCGAATGATAAAAGCAAAACATTGGGTCTATGCACCCTATATTTCTTTTCTAAGTTCGGGCTGGCTACGTAAATGCTTCATATTATAACGTTGCAGCAGAATGAAACCAGTGCAATCAGTCAGTATGCTGTTAGCTTTTACTGTATAAAATAAGAGATGAAAGGATCATCTTTACAACACAAATCGAAAATCTAGGACCGCTCATTAAATGAGTGTGGTACGTGCTCACAGGTTTCTTGTTTGAGTCAAAATGAAAAGAAAAGCCTTTTTTCAACAATACCCGAAGATGCATCTGCTTATGAGGAGCAAATGTAGCCCACTAGTTGGCAGTTGATCCTGCATCCCACCCATCCCGCAAGTTCATACTATTTAATTGGATTGATCAAATATCCCATCGTAAAATGATGTGTGTTTCATGAATTGGTTAGAGTGTAAAAAAAAGAGTCTAGTTCGTCAATTTAATATGTAGTGCCAGCGTGCATCAAAATTGCAAATGAAATAATGTTAGACCTAGCTAGTTCTAAACATAATTTATATATACGATCTCATGCAATTGCTACTTTGGAATAGCTTTGTTGTTAAAATATGACAGCACTGACTACAAGTTTAGCGTAAAAAAGGTTCAGACACATTGAAAAGGGATCGTGGTTGTATGCAAGGCATATAATATGTGTTCAATATGCAACAAAGAAGGGTAGAGATCAATGAATGACTTACATGAACAGGGGGTTCCTTTTCGCTCCTATGACGGGCATCATTGGGAAGGTAGCCAGTAAAGCAACAGAGACGAAGAATACAGTTTTCTGCCAGCTGCTTACTTTCTTTGCTTGAACGCACCATATGCCATTGAGAAAGAGACCCAAGCTAAGGGCACCCCTCTTGTCAAAGCTATTCACCAATATTTCCACCCCAAGTGCACAAAAAACTAGTAAAAGAAATAAGCTGTTGATCCAAGCACGAGGATGCTGTAAATGTTCATTACGGAATTCCCCTGAAGTAACCAGTTTTACGAGAAACACGATCAGGTAGGAAGGAAAAAATCCATATGGAACTCGCCATAAGCTCCATCCGATAATAACTGCAATAATGACGGACCGACAAATAAAAATAAAATTAGATACCTACAAGACTTCTTGTGATAACAATCTATTTTTAAATAGTTATAGTTTGACTATAATAATACTATAATACGCATTTGAATTACCTTTGATTACCAAGAATGCTACTAATACAGATATTACTGCATATTGAAGGGAAAACACATTTAACTTGAGTTTTGTGTCTGATGAACTAATATGAATCACAATGTAAGAGATAACAAGAATCCATGTCACATTGGTTAGCAAAATAAATATAGTTAAAAGTTGATCATCATAACGTTCATAAAATACTATTCCATCGAGTGTCATTTCGATTGCCTCATTCAACGTTTTTATCTAGAATATTGCATAAAATAAAATATAAGTACACCTTAAGAAAGGATTATGACAAAATACTTAATTAGCAGTATTTATACATACTCTTTCTTGTGTGTTGTCGTCTTTTGCCGAATTAATTAAGAGCATGTTGCTTTTCTGTATTAATTCTTCTTGAGGGAACTCTACCAGAGGAAAATTCCGGTGGGATTTAATTAACTGTTTTTTCGTTAACATTAAATCTAATATTTGGTGGAAATTGGCCTTCAATGCTTCAAAGACAAAGAGCTGGTCATCCCAGAAAAATTGTGGGAAACGTCCTATAGAATTGCTGGGATACCCAATGCCAAGAGAGCCTGCCATTATCGCTGCAAAATCTGCTTGCTTCAGACGAAATGGGTCGGCAGACGTTTTGCTAATAGTAAAAGAAAAAAAATCATACGATCCATTCGAATCTTCCTCAAACAATATATAATTTTATAAGCTACCTAATTCCTTTCCCCCAAACTAAAAACGGGGTTTCAGTTTCATGATTGGAACCATCACCGTGAGATCCTGTTAAACATGAAAATACGGGTACGGGTACGACACTATTACTTTAATTAACAAAAACTTAGATACTATTTCCCCCAGTTATTAACCAGAATGTCTTCTTACCCCAATTGGTCATTCCATGATCCGAAGTATAAATAAAGATTGTGTCATTATCCATGTAATATTGATTGATCATTTTTTCTGTCTTATTAACGATTTCATCAACATACTCCATGGCCTGAATATAAGCCCTATGTGAAAAAAATCATAACTCCTGCTAGTTCCATGAAGAAACAAATGATAATACGCATGATGAATGGTATTATTGGTTATTCATGCATTTAACTTACTCTGACTGGGGTTTAGCAGAATGCCCAATTGTGTCGATTCCCAACAAATGCAAAAATATTACAACTCCTTCCCCTTTCGGCAGTTCATTTTTCTCTGCCATTTTTGAAAGATAATTGAAAACCCAAGAGTCCAAATAAGTTAAATCGTTTGCCATGAAGTCTTGCCATCCACTAGGATAACTGTCTGCAAACATTTTATTTTCCGCTGCACCTGTATATACGGTCAACGAGCAAAAGAATAATAATTTGTTGATTTTAAAAATTAACAACTCGTAATCAATTCAAATCATTTATACCTTTTGCAAACATTCGCACTATGTCCACGGAGCCTAGTCCAATGGAAGCCGTGCTTTGATTGAAAATCGTATCAAACTCAACAATATTCTCCTGCCAGCCAGTAAACACAGCAGAAGGATCCTCATAAAATCCTGCAAACAGGGCCACATGTCCAGGTCTAGATTCTGTTGGTACAGTTGTGTCAGAAATGCCCCAAACACACGACTGACGCTGCATGATGCTTCTACAAATTTTAAAATTTTCTAATGTTGATTTAATCTGCATGGGAAAAACTGTTTATCCATAATAGTGCAAAGACAAATGGCACATATATGCACAGTACATAAACCCACAATTATAACCAGTTATGAAAATCTTACGTCAGGTACTGACGGCGTTCGGGGTGGTTTATGAAAGTTTCAGCACGTAACCCATCAGCGCTAAAGAACACAGCACGCTTGAACGGTGGCCGAACGACATTTCTGTCTAGCATGTGGCGTCGGTTCACAGGTACAATAGGAGATTTAAAATATATGTCAAAAATGGAGTGAAAGAGAAATAGATTTATGACAACACCGAAAGTCCATAATTGCATCATTTTTCATTTGAGAAAAGAAAATGAAAATATGAGCCGTAGTTTAACTTTAATTTATATCAAACTTTTCATTGTTAATCGTGCCGTAAAAAATGAGTAAAGTTTGACGAAAAAAACATTAGAAGAAATCTACTTTGACTGTTTTACGTCTACTTTCACTTCCGTTTATTTTTGGAGAAATAAAAATAAGCATGTGTGTCATGTCATTGCTTCTTATTGTGGCATCCACCTGACTCTTGACAAAGTTACACCTTGATAATCTTTGAAAATCAGCAGCTGTGCAGGTTACCGCCACCCAAAAATGTTATTAGGGACGTCTGAGACACCTTGGGTATATCTAAAACGGTTGTACTGAGGACCGTTCCATTTTATTTCATCAAAACAAATTCCCGACGAACAAAGACAGCAGTATCGCCATCTTTGTTAAATTGTACAAATTTAAAGAGCAAATATTCTTGTTGTCCCAGAGGCACAATGGGACGAAACGAAGTGGACATTCAAATTTGTAAGCACACCGTCAATGCATTGAATTGCCGATTCCCATTCCGACTTCGTCGCTTTGCAGTGTGTTGTTGCAGAAGTGTAGCCGAATAAAGTTCGGAAGGATAAATTTTGGAATTATTTCCAGGTAAGGTAAGTTTTGAAAATTTTATATTATTAGCTCATACTTTACAATTTAAATAGGTGGATTTGCGATTATTGAACAATTAAGATTTTTCAAATTTATTAAGTTGTAAGTGAACTAACAAAGGAACATCTTTCATCGTTGATGAGTACAGTTGACAGTCAGTTGTGGTATTTTAAATAAACTACTGACTAAACGGGATAAATTGTCTGGTATAACTGGCGTCAATGTCTTCTAAATTAATTCTAATATTTTACTGTCAACTGTGTGAAAATGCATTTGTGTTATAAATTATTAATTACACTAATCGTAAATTTGAGGAGCATGTGAATGTGAACGACTCACGTGGTCGTACCGTTGACTGTAGCATATCGTAATGTTTAGGCGTAAGGTCATGTCTTTCAGTGTCAATTATCGATAGAAAGCTTATCAAAATAATTAATAGCAGACATGAGCATACTTCAGATAACTTAAGGAAAATGTAGAAAATAAAACACAAGACTAACATGTTTACTGTTTACTACTGACTGTTGAATGTTACTAGTACGAGTATGAGTACGTTGTAACTGTTATACGTAAAAGTAAACATCATGCATGATCATGGTTCGATGTTAAAAGTTAAAAGCACTTTATACATTATAGTTTTGAACCATTTGAATCAGTAAATTTGCCAGAATTAAGATGCATGCACTGATCATGTACAAGAAATTCAAAATTGGGCTGAAAATGATAGTTTTAACTTATTATATAAAATCCATCATACCTGTGTGGAACTTGACATATATTGTATATACATCTTAAACTTCTTTATGTATTTCAGTTCTTAAAGTATGGCGCCTAAAAGAAATAATATGGTGCCCAATGGGCACTTCCATAAGGATTGGCAATCCTATGTGAAGACTTGGTTTTCCCAGCCCGCGCGCAAGCAACGCAGACATCAGAATCGGTTAAAGAAGGCCCGTACTCTTGCGCCACGTCCTGCTGCTGGACCAATAAGACCTGTTGTGAGGTGCCCAACTGTCAGGTACCACACTAAAGTTCGGGCTGGTCGTGGTTTTACTTTGGAGGAAATTAAGAGAGCCGGTCTCAACCCTGGATTTGCAAGAACCATCGGAATTGCTGTTGATCACAGGAGGAAGAACAGGTCGTTGGAATCTTTGCAGCAGAATGTCCAGAGGTTGAAGGAATACAGATCCAAATTGATCTTGTTCCCATTAAACAGCAAGAAAGTGAACAAGGGTGATTCATCGGTAAGTCGTAACACCGTCTGTATGGTCAATCATTCTGAATATTTAGGGGACGTGGTAATTATTCTACTGTTTTCATTTAGCCTGAAGAAATCAAGTTGGCTTCCCAATTGAAGGGACCTGTAATGCCGATCCGCCAATCTTCCCGTAAAGAGCGAGCACGTGTTCCTACAGAGGAAGAGAAGAACTTTAACGCCTTTGTCTCCCTGAGGAAAGCACGTATCGATGCTAAACTAGTAGGAATTCGGGCAAAGAGAGCTAAGGAAGCCGCTGAAAATCCAGAAGAGGCTGCGAAACAAAAGGCCGCTGCCCAGTCCAAGCGAAAGAAGTAGACTTTATTAATTGAATAAACATTTTTTGAAATAAATAATGTACATCAAAAGTCTGACATCGCTGTTAAAAATCATTTTATTTATTTAAATTTAGTTAATATCGGCATTTAACAACATGAGTAGATTGGTTTCGATATACACACAATAATATAAACATGGCTTGCGAAGTTAATGGTCTCATTACAGCTATCTCATGTCCTACATAACAAGAGTAGCATAATGCGTATTAACGTCTTGGTCACTTTCAATTTCATTTTATATTTTCATAGTTGACAATTTTATAGGAAATGTACTTAATTTGGCAACATCGTTTTAAAATAACAATTAGTTTTAAACCAGGTTTACGATAACCATTATTTAACAACATAGTAAACACTAACATTTTACGTAAGTACATTTTATGCATTGTTTATTACCCAACGTACGTTCTGCATATGTTTTATGCAGTGTTGCGGTGTACGTGTGAAGATTACAAAAATGTTCTGATAGTGATGATTTGAATATAAGGCATTGCATTACATTTCGTACATTATTGACATATATTTTATTTACATAAGTACAACGACACTGTGGTCTAAAATTATGCTTCCAGGACATTCTAGGATTCGGAAGAGTAGCAACTGTATAAATTATGTCATAGGCATATTGATCATGAACGCAAAAAATAAATAACTCAATCATTCCCTTTTACCCCATGGCATTATTTTACACATCAGCTTTATATGTCTAGAGAAAGACAGAAAACTGGTTATCAATATATATTATAAATATTATGTCTGCACTTTCCTCATGAGCGTGACCATGTGAGGTAAATATGCGATGTCTCTACTGATAACTGATAGAGTAAAGCTGGGTTAGTAGGTCATTTCAATTGTTGCATCCAGATTATGAATGGCCACAATAATACAATACAAACATAAAGAGCTGCTTTCATTTACTCAACCTGTACTAGCAAATTGATGCCTGGAAATATAATTTGTAAAGAGTTCTAAAATGACTAATTTGCAGTGATAAACTTAAGTGCATACAAAAATATGATCCTGCTTGGCAGTACGTAAGAAAAGAAAAACAATATTTATCACGTTTGCTGAAAAACAAAGAAATAGTCAAACCCTCAAAATACTCTGTTGTCACAAACGTCCTGCATGGAATGATAACAATGAAGAAATAAGTTAAGTTACACCTAAGAGAGTTACGCTACGCTAATGCTAAATAGTCTTCTTATGCTATATCGAAAGCTAATGGGCATAATATAATACAATTATTTCAAAGTTTTGACATCACAATACTTAAGACATGCGGTTTCCGAATAATAAACGTGAAGTTTTGTTGCCACTTCCACCGTTTAGGTATATATGTAATCAATTATGTGTAATATTTAAGTTAACTTTAAAAATTCCTGTATAGTCTTCAAATATATTAGTAATGCACTTTATTACGGCACATGAGTTTTAAGGCATAGTACGCTGCAAAGAATAGCTAAATTTCATCCCAACCGGGGACATACCATGCAAATCCATACTATTCGCTGGTGAGGTATGGGAATGAGAGACATTACCCCCGTGACTATGATGATGATGTTGCGAAGAATGATAATTGCTACTACTGGCACTGGAGGCTGCTGATGAATTTCTGGGGGATCTCATCACCTGGTCTATAGACGGAACATGTGCATTACCATCAGCTTCGGCACATCGGGAGGGATTCATCTGAAATAAGTAACAATAGTTCAAAGCAAACGATTCACATGTATAATTTATTGCATAAAAAATCCAAACCGTTCTGTACCACGGCTGTCGGATAACGTTATATTAATTAAACGCAAGCCAACATTGATGCAGTATGCATGCAGTATGTATAATTCGGTAATTAGTCAACAGTAGTTGCCTTTATTAAAGACGTTGCCTACAAGAGTAGTTGGGTTTCACATTCAACCTATTTGAACATGGTGCTATATATGACTGCTTTCCACATTCATGTAATTTCATTTCCAAAATCAGTAAAAATTCTAGACATACACTCTACTTTATCGTCAAAAAACTGTCAATCACACATCAACATAATATAACTAACTTATTTAATTTGCTTAATTTCTTCAGATGAACTAGGGCCTTTTGCAATTTCTGGCGGATGTTGTTCTTTTTTATTTTCTATTTCCTCCAGTAGTCGTTCATTCTCTAACTTATTCTTCGTTGATATACTATCTGGTGCGTGAAAATGATGAGGCCAATTGGGAAATTTACTTTCGCTTTCAGTCCAAACTCCGACTTGTCTCAAATCAGGCATTCCCGGATCTAAACCTAAGTCATCGTTAGAAATAAATGGGTCTCTAGGTTTTCCCAGTTTTTTCAGCTCTTCTACATCCCTGTAAGACAGAACTTCAATGTCGTCCGTTGGTCCAACAGGTGATTTTAGGGTAAAAAGTATAGATATATCTTGTCCTAATCTTGGATTTGTCTGCTCCAAAAACCTTATCCATGATACAACAGAATCTCTAGAAGAAGTTCCAGTACAGCATACAGCGAGAATGGATCCGTCCTCTTGTTCATGTACGGTAGGAATTGGTTCCAGGGCGGCGTCAATGTATTCCTCCTCATAAATTGAATGAAAATTTCCAACGTCATCTTCGTCCACTTTTTCTTTCTCTACGGGAGGTTTAGGTTCTGCTCGTAGAATAAAATAATTCATACAAACGTCTCTGAGCCAAACGCGAAATGCTCCTTCGACATATATAGGGCGGTTTGATGGATAATTTTCAATAAATTTCTGTTGCTCAGGGCTTTGTCCGCTCACAACCCATGTCAAGTCATACGCATCTGGTAGTTCCGCGCAGTCATAAATAGAAATTTGTGTGGTTAGATCAACCGAGGTCATTCTTTGCACTGCGAGCTTCGCCAGCTCGAGGGAATCGTCTGGAAGTGCCTCAGGAAGCACCCAAGGAGAAAGATGCTTAAATTTAGGCATCCAATAAGTCATTCGACCTGCTTTTCGCCGCGGAAATGACCAGCTCCCGAAAATATTGGTAAGCATACGGTGAACTTCACTATCAGGGATAATTCCGTTGTCCTCCATTTGCTCAAGAATGTCGACAGCACATTGTTGATGCTTGGGGTAATGCATAAATTCCACTTGAAACATATTCGTTTGTATCATGCGTCCTTTGGGGAAAATGTCAATAATTTTTTTGTACGATTCCAAATCTTTGTGTACACCAAATTTTTTCATCTGTTTGAGGGCAACGTAAATGAATTCTACGTGACCCCTCATGTGTACATCAGCTTCCTTGAACAATTCAATTGCAAAGCTAAAGTCTTCCTTGTTTTTTGCCTTCATGTTATCAAAGTAATCTGTCCTCATGAGTGCTTTGTGAATAGAGCGTTCCTCTCTCTGCTTATGATACCTGTGGCGTTCCTCCTCCGGAGGGTCTGCCTTTTCATATCTTCGACGAGACTTTTCATCTTCTGATTTATTGAGAACTAAATCTTTTGATGTATTAGCTAACTGTTGTCGAGCTGGCTTAATTTCAATATGTTCAGACGCTATCACACTTGAAGATTCGTTGAATTTATCAGCAGGAGTTTCTGCATCAGGCTGACTAGGTTTTGTGTCAGTGTTATTTTTCTGTTTTGGACTGGTACTCTTCAGTCTCCGTGAATTTGCAAAACATTTAAAAGTGGCAGTACATGTAGCTGTGAGACTCCCTCGGCGTTGATATTCTCGATGAAACGATCTTGAATTTGCAAATCCATGATTTTTATCATTTGTGCAAAATGGATTTTTCACCACAGCGAAACCCGAGGTTCCAGAAGCCACCATACATTTTGGAACAGGAGTAGCTCGCTGAAGTAATGATCGTGGAAGTTGACGTAGCATTGTTATCAGGTTCACCTTGGATCAGTAATCAACAAAAGAAATGTCGAACAGAATGACACACCAGTAAATATATATATCTAACTATTTTACTAGCTCAGTTTTTATTAACTATATAATTGAAAACACCGAAACACTCTATTATGTCATATGTTGTAAAAACCTTTGTTCTGTTAGGTAATTTTAAGTCACTTTCCTATTAACAGAATATCAGTGTTGCATACGTGAAATGAATGGGCCGTGTCGAGAACGTACAAGTTATACGATTACGATCTCTAATTATTAGGTACAGTTAAATTATGTGATAGCTCATAATTCAAATAATTGCACAGTTCCATTATTTCTCTTACCTTTGCAGATAAGGTCGAAACATTAATCTTCACGCGTTTTCTGATGTTGCTTTAATTTAAACCATTCCTCTTCTTCTTCATAGACGTTGCACTGTCAACTGTTCACTATTTTTGAATATCTAGTAAAGAATAAAAAAACATCCAGTTTAGGTAAAATACAATTAAAATGTGAATGACTTAATCATTAAAAAGCCTTCATAAGATGTGTCGTTTAAGTCACTAATGACTTAAAGTGAAAAACAACTTTTTAATTTAATGTTTCTCAATCAACCCACTAACTGCATCGATGATCTTAGTTATTTCATTTTTGTTTCAATAGAAAATGTGTGAATGTGTGTGACCGTCTTGGCTGTGGTTTATAGGTAAAACCCGTATAAAAAATTAATTATTACACCGCATATAAATTGGGAACAATTTTAATCGTATGGCGTAACACTTTTGAATGCAGACAAATGCACGCCAAAGATAATCTTTCATCTTCAACCACGACTCAATTCTAGGTGTCAATTATCAATTATGGCTAGTCCAAGAATTCAAAAATTTAATCCTATTGGTCTTAATTGTCTAGCTCGGTATATATTGCCATTCAGAGATGAAACAATCTGCACATGCACAATGCACAGTGACTAATCCGATGAGCAAAAGTGTATGCAAAATAGAATGATTGTAATTTAGTTATAACGTTAAATATTTAATGTTGAGGTGAGAGGTAACCGAAATGGAATACAAATGTATTGTAATTAATACAGTATTTCTGTTTCAGAATACAGATTTCAGCTTTTTTTAAAAACCTGGCAGTTTAAGTCTGATTTGATGATTCCTCCAACTTAAAGTGCTATCATCACCGATGTATACATAAAATTTTCAATTATTACTATTTATTACCTACTTTCAATTTAGTCAATAATGTAATTAGAGCAAGGCCAGGCACAGGTGTGATTAAGATAAATTTATCGTGATCAACTGTCCATATCCAGTCACCGAAAAATTTTATTTGCAATGACAAACGTGCATTAAATAATAAAAAGAAAAGTCTGGTGACTTGATATATAAATTATTAATCGTACTTACTTATCCAGACAAGAGCAGCACCATAAAATCTACTATTATAAACATTGGGAATTCTATTGTGTTGTGCCTTGTGCCAACACTGCCAACCAAAAAATGCAGCAGTATATATAGTTCATAACATTACCCCAACTTTTGTTGATAATAGGTTGTATCTATATATGTATATGGGAAAGGATTTTGTCATCCAATGATTCATAACATACAACATAGAGTAAATAAATTGGTCAATTTCCCATTTTATTTTTCGTAGAAAGGAATTTGGATGGTATAAGTGATTTGGCAGTAACCGTAATAAAACTATTTTCATTTTAATGTGAACCATGGATCAATGCTGGAAACTGATGTTCAAAGTAATCTATCTGTTAGAAAAAACGTGTTAAAATTACGCATTGTAATATATTTTTTAAACTGTATGGTAGTTCCTGCTAGGGAATGAGGATAGGAAACTATGTCGATCGACAATCTTGACACACAGGAATATGGAAGATTGAGTTTCAATGTTTTTATTCAGAATTTGTTTGGAGCTGCTAACATTAACCTTGAGTAGGGTTTATGTTCATACGTCAACTCTCAGTCCTGAAAGAGCCTACGGGAACCTAGTAGCAAACAATACAGCAGTAGTGGGTTTTTATCCTGCTCTTTCGTCTCGTGCTGAAGATATTATTGTGATACTTTCATGATACGAGAGTGAGGATTCCTCACCTCACTGAGGTTCCAAAGGCGAATATGAGAAAATACGACATGTACTTACAAGTAGAGTCTTACTTTGGTTTTTTTCATTTCAACTCACCGGTTGAACTGACTACGAACTTGGAATTATGTGAGTAATGAATGACACATTTTATTTAAACATTTACACACTAAATTACCAAACGATCATTAATTTATATGCTTGCAGCATAGCGTTATCATTTGTGAAATGTTAACTTAATTTTCATATATTTGTTCAAACAAAAATATGCATTAAGGATACATGGTTTCCACCCAGACATGTTCACATCATTTTACATGCATTCCAAATACTTTGTAAAAGCATTCTGCTACTTCCTGATTATATTCGGTCGTCCCAATCCCAACTAAAGTTAGTGCGGTCTAGTGAGGTAACTAGAACATTTGTCGGTAATTTTCGGGGAACCGAACACGACAACCCCTACTTGTTGGTTCTGCACTAGGCATATGTTTACTAGTATGAGGGAGTACATGTGCTAAACAGTAGTGTTTGTATTATTGACTTGAACAAAAAGTTACACAAAACGGGTAAGATTTGTAGGATATCCGTTCCGTATTCCGTAATAGTGTATTTTATCAGTGATTTGGGGCATTGAGAAAAGAGACTCGTACTAGCTGTACACCAGTGAGTAAAATGCTGCTCTGACAGTCAAGTGTTAATGGATGGTTGGTGAAACCGCTAACACCATTGCAATTGCATTGGTACGATTAGATTGCTTTCTTTCACCAGTAAGTACGTACATCAAGAATTCGTTTCTGTGATGAAAATCAAAACATCCCAAAATCCTAAACAGATGCAATAAAGATGAAATACCTTGCCTAGCTAAGATACTTCCGAAAATCAGTGTATAAGTGAGTAAACTAGAGAAACAAAAATCAGACTATATCATGTGGCACATGCAAGCAATTGTTAATTGTATTATATTGTATGGACGTTGAAATAATGGATAACTAAACTGATGTTACAACTACAACTGGAGATTTTATAAAGTCACATTTAAAACTTTTCGTTTCTTTATTTCCTTTGAGCAGGTAACTTTTGTCATTTGTGACACTGTTTGCCAGTGACATGCGTTTACATTAGAAGTGAGTATGGCTGCGCTGTTCACATGGGTACCTCCTCC
>JAHZNE010008126.1:0-16610 GCA_027744055.1 Callyntrura sp. NNG-2020
GCCGGACGGCCGGACGGGGTTAACAGACACTCACAACGATTCCAGAAACATACACTGTTTCACAGTGTATCTTAATAAAGCACGAATTCGTGCACGCATGACTTGTAATAATATCCTATCTATCGGATCTTCATTTTTGCCCTTCGCATTTCTAGCGGATAATTTTTTTTCAGCAAGAAACTTTACCAAATGGTGCAAAAATTGCCAAAAGAATAAGGTTTCATAAGTAGTTACACATACCGTACCAAGTATGTCACTCAGATGGGATTAATATGTATATTTACGATAGATTTAGGATTTAAGCATTAGTTTATTTGATATCGTAATGAAATTACTATGCGAATTTTCACCTGACCGAACATATTTTTGTCTGTGTGTGTGTAATATAAATGCTTTATCCATTATTGGCAGGAACAAGCAATGATACCTAGTTACATCCGCTCTTAATCAGATGAAATTACTAGCAACTTGCTAGTGGTAAGTGGTTAAAACACCACTACATTGTAAATCATGCAACTAATAACTTTATTAACTATCAGAAGCGTGTGGTGGTTCATCATTTTACAATTTTGTCTGTATGTCTGTCTATGTGTGGACATCATTACTGGACGAAAACAAACTGAACCGGAACCGATTGACGTATAATTCGGTACAAAAATACAATGACATATCTTAGGTCAATATAATTTATGAGGCCGAAGGAGACCCCTACGGTCAGTTCTCAACGCGGATAACAGATAGATGCAATTTCAAAATGCGCAAATTTTGGTCTTTGGGGTTTATAATTGGTACATATACAACTCTAAAGTTTCGCCACATCAGACACTAATTTATTTCCCCACGTTACCATCAAGAGCTACAAAAAAGACAAACATAGCTTAGCTAAGTTCAGCTCAGACACGGTATCTGCTATCGAGATGAGGTTTCAGACAATCGACATGTAACATCAAATGCCAAGATGGGGATGAGGTTCCAGGGAAGTAGGGGCCGCAACATTCACTGAGAACCAGGGAATCGAGGTCTTCGACATTTTTCGGGAACCTCACCGCGGCTTCCAGTGTTTTTGGGAATCGGGATGAAGTTCCAGTCTATCTCGGAGCTAAAGCACATTTTATTGTAACGTTCGGTAGTTGTACCCTTCCAGTTCTTAAGCAAAGTGACAAAAACATTGATATCATTGTACTTATTTTAGAAAGGGCTCTACATGTGCCATGTACTAATAAACTAAACTAAGCTTGTAAAGATTCATCATTTTCCACAATTGAACACCGCCGCATTTTTATGGTATCGTTACCATGGGGTAATCAATTAGTCTGATGAAACACGAAAAACAGTGTGCAACCAACAAAATATAATGTTCGACTTTTCTGGACTTCATTTATCGTCTGACAATGCATTGAGACACTGATTACTCATTGCTAATGAGTGAGTCAACATTGGCATTACAGTGCAGTGGTATGTTTATTAGTATTAGTGTCTCTCGGAAAGTTTCGAGTAAAGTCCCCAAGTATTTTCATCATGCTATACTTGTAAGTCTTCTTAAATACCAACACAGTAGAAGTTAGATGTAATTAGTGAAAAATGTATTCAGATAAGTTAAGTGATAAGGAAAGTTATCTAAATTTATGATACTGTCAACTAACATTCATTCCATTCCAAGTAACAGCTTAATCCAGTTCGGTTTCTTTTTCTGATCCATTCTTTTTTCCAAAGGAAACTGTTACGAAGATAGAAAATGTAGGTTTTAACACGGGAGATTATGTTCGTGCCCCCATCTTATTTATAGATTCACCATTTACCTTGCATGCAACTCCATCAAAAGCCGTGCAGACCTCCTTTTAAATATTTATAAAACTGCATAATCTGATGACGAGTTATATAATGCTGACTTGTGAATGAATATCTTGTTGCACTACAGTGCTCAGAGGTAATCGCATAGTGAAATAACACTAAAAACTGGATTTGGATTACAAGTATATTTTCCACTCTGTTTTATGTTCAATCTACCATATTATTCCAAAATCAAGGACAAAGAGAATCCATACTGTTACAAAAGAGCGTTGAATGTAATTTAAAAGTTCAAATGTCTCTAAAGTGATGGTGAACCTATTTTTTGTCTTTAACTTGAGGTTTGGAAGAGATTTGGTTGCTACGTACACTATAGTTACAGTTAAAGGAACCAAAATATGTTGATTTGAATATGAACAAAATGTGAGCATGATGGAATACTTCACCATCGCTTCATACGAAACATTAAGCAGAGACTAAAAATTACTTGCCTTAGCAACGTAACAATTTGTTCATTCTCACGATACTCTGCGACCCTGTAGCAAAAGTTTGGTCAGTTTGTGTTTCTTGTAGGTTTGCTATACATCCTTTCTCCTTTTTGCAAAAAACTACTACGGACTTAAATTTACAAAACTTTGCTTTTTCATTTCTTTGACTGAATTATCGGAAGTATCAGTCATTGCGCCTCAACAATATCCTGAGTGCATGCCATGCTGTTTGTGACAAATGTTTTGGTGTTCTTGTTGTTGTAACCAACAACAATGTATGTATTGCAGCGCCGAGAAACTGATCAAAATATAAAATGGCTCATCTATTAATATAAAAATACATAAATAGGGAGGCAACTATGCATTTATTGCAGGTATCGCAACACCAGTATACATGTTTCAATATGAAACACCAATACATTTCACATGAAATATTGCCTTTTAATCCCGAGAAAATATACTTTGGAATATGAAATATGAAGCAATAACAGCAACGTGAACATCTTATTTCAGCTCCCCTTCAAACTTTCCTTGTAACTTAAAATGTGATTGACGTTAGCTAACTAGCTTTTGCCGGATTGAAATATTTGCTCTCCTTGCGTCTTTTAGAAATAGTTGTATGTAGACCCTTGCTGTAGGTGGTTGTGTTCTACCTGCCACGTATACAAATCAAAATTTTTTTATTTAGAAAAGCTCACCTGTAGGTAACATCGTGAATACTCTATTTTTTGCTAGAACGCTATATCGCGCATGTTTTGGTACATCATATACGTTACCTATTTAAGCACAATATACCCAGCGACAACAGCGATCTATTCTCATCTATTTATCTTGTCACGATTTTTTGCGTGTATTTCGGCATTGCCTGATCCTATTTAAATTGCTTTTTTGTAACAGACCAATGCTTCCTTCCAGATTACTAAATTTGATCATCTTTATTGCCGATGACACGACTAACCCTTTGCGAGCTCTTAGGATATATTCAAAATTTTGTTCCACCTCTACTATGCATATTACGTTCCTGGGAAAATAATTAAAAAATTGCGTCATCTGCCATACCATATGGGAATTCGGATCATGCTTGTTGTCAAAATGACTCTGGTCTTAGCTTAAATTCTAAACGCTTTTGTTTTGCGTATTTTATTTATTTTTTATGTAGAGCCTGATATATTATATTTATAGAAGTAATACACTTGTAGGTAGGTATACTTATCTATTACTAATCCAACCATGTACTTGGTATTGGTATCTGACTAATATTATTTCGTTATTTCCAAGTGAAAGGAAGACAATCTCAACATAGAAATATCATGAATTTATCCGTTCATTACTACTACAGGGCTACATACCTACTTTCTACGTGTTTGCTTTTATATAACGTTTACCGCGTACTTGTATAGTAGATATGACTTTTTGCATGAATCTATTTACGATTACCACCGCCGTTCGTCTTACCTCATCGTTCTCCCTGAAGGCATTTCTCATCTCATACATCAACTTCACCTGGAACGCCAAGCCGACTAGTAGACTTGATTTCTTTAAAAGAATTTTAGATTTATTCGTTTCCTTCATTTTTCAAAGGTGATACGTTTCTAAAAGAATATCTATATGACTTATCTGAAATCGTGAGAACAACTCAAATGATTTCGTTCTCCTCTCCTTTAAGCAAGCATGCACACATACACACACGGGCAAATAGGACGAATGGATGGATGGATATAGATCTGAAGTAGATTGTACAACACATTTTTCAAATGTAAAAGTATTATGCGCCAACTTCGGTGCCCAACTTCAAGGATTTCTGTACAACTTTATTACGTATCTTTAAGAACAAATTACAAAATTACATGTGGGAAATGTTCACTTATTGAAATGCGCTTTCCCTCGCCAAATAACCTTTAAAATCGTGTTATTAATCTCAAATCTCTGGAAACGATAATAATGATAAAAATAATTGTTACGCTTGTTTTTCCCCTTATCGGACTTAAAAAACTTGGATTTCGCCAAGAAAAATGTTCTCGCCGGTTATTCCACCCCTCCAAGAAGATATGGCTCGGTATACAGATATTACACTTATTTGCTCCTTTTACTACAACAAGTAAGAACTGTGAAGGTTAACCTACTCACTGCACAGTGTTATCGGATGAATTAGAATGGAGCAAATGTAAAACCACGTGATCCCGTGATGTGTTGTGTATATCTTTAAAAAAATATCCGAGTAGAGTGCCTTTAGCGCCATGTATTTAGTGATAACTTCTTAGCTTGATTTACCCGGATTGACGAGGCGCCACGAATGTACAAAAAAATAAATAAATGCAGATGAGTTAGTTGACCTTCACAATTAAAAGTACACATTTAAAAAGCGTAACAAGCAACCTCTGTTCTTGAAACTATTAATACTATTGATAAGTTTAGGGTTCGCTGAAAGAAAGCAAGCAACTTTTAAAAAATTTCGCTCAACATTACAAACTTAGATATAATTTAAGATTGAGTTAATGCCTGTAGCAAATTTGAGATAATAATGAAATGGGTAGGTATTAACGTGTTACAAGTGTGACATTTACTTTTAATGTTGATAATACAAGCGCCATTAACAAGTGAAATGGAACGTGCATTTGTGTGTGTATACTGTGTACCTACGTAGCAATACAAATTAAAGGACGGGCACAAAGAATAATTTATCGAGGAGGGTGGATGAAAATGAATGAAATACAATTTGTAATGCAGCGTATTATGTGCCTTAATTCCTATTTAAACCTCTTTTTGCTGATTTGCTAATGTCATTAAATTTACCTAGCAGGATTTAATTCACTATGCATACAACATGGTAAACGACGACAGGGATTAATATATTCACTCCTTCTCTGCGTTTACAGCGTCAATTTATAAAACAAGAGCGCTTGAGCAGCTGCAAATTTTCTCATCATGAAAGTAGCAGGTCCCATTCTATTATTATCTAACCATTATGTTCCTTTTCTAGCCTCCTCATATTTATGAATGTGTCTCCCAAACGTTTCTTTGTTCTTTGTGTCCACCTATATGCTTTAGGCTACACACACACAGAGGGTAAAAAGCACGGATATATGAGGATCAGAACGATCTATCGTTTTAATGTCGTCATTTACATAAATGTAGTATGCATGTAATTTCATTCATTTTCAATCTTTCTCTCTCCGTTCTACTCCGTCTCTCTGTTTGTAAGTGTGTGTGTGTGTGTGTGTTTCTTCTCCTTGTGATGATTATCGTGAATCATCAACATACACTTTAGCAAAAGACTAACTGCGTGCAGTACACAAACAGAGAAAAATATTGGCGTTGGGCCGTGTAAGCGTGGTAGTAATATAAATATACGATTTGGTAATAATGTAGTTTGCAAATTTATGAAGGCATTTATACCTGCCTTGTATAGTTTGATAATAATGGGATGGCAAAAAAAGAGTTTGAACAGGGGAATGGAGTGAGTGGATCTTCTCATCTCATCAAGCAAATTTATTTGATGCCTTTTCCTTCACGTCGTTCTTTCATCTTTTCTTGGTGTGTGTGTGTGTGCTCTTTTCATTCTTTTTTATCGTCATCCTCGCGCTCTTCTTGTGTTTATACCTAACAAACTGCAAAAAACATTCAACTACTATCACCTCAGCAGATTCCCTATGCATTATGTTTATGGAAAAGGAGGAATAAATCTATGTGGGTTATGCAAAGAAGAAAGAATACAATTGATGATAGAGGGAAAAGAGGCAAAGAAGGTTACAAACGAGGACGAATAATACGTGGAGGCAAGTATGCAGAGTAGAAAATGATATTGCATTATTATGAATGTTTTAAAAGAATGGTAAGCGCATACACAATAGACAAAGCAAAGCAAAAAGAAGCTAAGGAGCATATCATCGAAAAAGCTCTTAAAATGTTTTTGTGGACCGCCCATATCCTTACAGAGAAGAATAATAAATTTTACAATGGAAAGAGTTGTTCCTGTGTCATGGATCTTCACAGACACAAACACACACATACACATATACAGTACATGCACACTTGAAGTTTTATAATATGATTATTGGTTTGGCTCCAGCTTTTTGAGATGTTCATAATTCAATTTAATTTTTTTTAACTTCTTCTCATTTTCACTTCAGGTTTGTTTGATTCAAACCAGGCAGGCTTACATTACGTAACATTAAAAGTGTACATTATAATATATAAAGGAGGTGAGTCTGTGAACGTTGCATAGAGATACGCTCGTAGCCAGCCACGCACAATCGTATTTTTTCAAGTACTTCATATTCATAACAACTACACATTTATTATCTGATGATGTTGAATGATGATGAGTGATACGGAATTGGCAGAGCATTTTGGTTTCTCCTCGTTATTTAAACACTGTAGTACTGCCAGTGTGCAGTTAGCTACTTTGGCCAAGCTTAGTCAATTTAATTTGCTGCTTAATAAATAAATAAATGTGCTAAATCAACAGAGAGGATGTGCTTTACAATGTCGTAAACTAATCTCTCCTTGAGATCCGTTATTATTCTTTCAATGATTGACTTTCTTTGACTTAAATATACGACTTCTTATGGTCACACCATTTCAACCATCACAATTTAACTTAACAATAGGATAATCATCTCATTTGCTCTTTTTTAACTGATTCTCATTCTTCATGTTGGATATTCAAACGTGCTGGTTTATGGATGCAAAAAAAATTAGGATGATTCATACGGAAAAACGTACAGCATAACCAATCACGTCCCAGACAACAAATAATAGGTCGTGTTGTCTGAATATCTAACTAAACTACTTTTCGCGCAGATATTGGCGATTTATAGAACGTCAGTTGACAGTTGATAGAACAAAAAAGTCGCTGATAAGTGATAAAACGCTCGTAGCAATAAATATATAAAGATGACAATAAGTTCCCAAATTAAAAAAAACAATTTAAAAAGTAAGCTTTATGAACGATGACGTCTATTAATGATCAAGTTTATTCATATCGTACCATCATGGCACTTACGTTCAATAAATATCCTCCTTTGGAAGTCTTTTAGTCTTAAATGCTCCTTTCAAACAAGTGCCTTTTATGTCCCTCGTGAAATTCCATTTCAAAACGGGGATGTAAACCTGGTACGAGAATTAGACAATTTTACTTAAAATACAGTAAACTTGCGAAAGAAAATGCAAATTAAATGAAGTTGCGCCAATGGATGAACAGATGCGTATAAGGTATAAGCATGTACGTTTAATCCAATTAAGCTGTCCAAAAATTAGAAACAAAACCAAATTGTAATGGCACCGCTCATCAATCCAACCGTCTATTCTGTTCCTTTTACTATAATATAATCAATAGGTGTAGTCGTTGAATCAGCATTCATATTTATTATACAAAATTGCCACTGTTATTATTTTTTTATACTTAAATGCTGGCTACTGGTCTAAACATTGGTATTGGATAATGGCTTGGTGAAAGTTATTAAAGCCAGGAACCGACTGGACTTGGTCCTCGAACCTACAAATTTGTCCGAGATGAAAAGTTGAGTAAATTGCTTTCATTATGAATAAGATGTGCTAACATATAATCTTCACTATCTCTGACAATGATTGTTAGGTATTTTCAATATCAGTAACAGGACAGGTTAACAATACAACGCTATAGGGAGTAAACTCAGATTCCCTCTTCTTCAGCTTGCCATATGTAAATTCAATGAATTGGTACGACTATGCTTAGAATACAGCCAACAAGCTCGTCTGCATCGGGTTCTATTTTATAGCTACCATTTGACAAAGTTGAAAGTTAAAAACATCATCAAATTAAAAATCCCCTTTGTGGCATAATGGAAAGATGGGTATATTTACATTTAGACATTTTGGGTAAGCCAGTATATAAATTTCATGTTTGACCTCAATTGAAAGCGCTTTTCTGGGAGGCTGTTTTACTTCCGTCGGACGTGGACTTCCACCCTGGCTCATATACTGTGGATGTATGGCAGTACTATTTGCAATGAATCGACAAGAACTTTTCAATTACCATCTCGAATCATAACCACGCAAACCTCCAATGCCGAGTTCGCTACATCATAAGAATACGTCCACTCAAAAATATTGCGTCATTGCAAAATACAGAAAAAAATTAGGAAGAATAAAGAAACAAATAAATCGACAAGAATAATGGAGTGAAGCTGGATGGGAGCCTGTCAGTTTAACGATACTACGTTCTGCTGATCACGGTTGCTAGCTTTAATGTCGACGACAGGTCCAGTTTCATGCCTCATAGTACGTGATAAAACAATGGGCTATTCATTACAGAATATAGAACTCATACTTTTGAAAATATTGCAGATAACAAGGCTGGTTTTTA
This sequence comes from Callyntrura sp. NNG-2020, assembly GCA_027744055.1. Lineage (NCBI taxonomy): Eukaryota > Metazoa > Arthropoda > Collembola > Entomobryomorpha > Paronellidae > Callyntrura > Callyntrura sp. NNG-2020. The sequence goes on from JAHZNE010008126.1 coordinate 8,623, forward strand.
GTTCACATCTGTTGTCCCTTCCGTATGTCCGTTTGTTATATTTTCATAAATCATTTTAAGTGGTTTCAATGAAACCTGGTACATATTTCACTATTGCAATAATACTGAAACCAAAGACGACCAGAAAACCACATCAATCGACATTTTAAGATCTCCGAAAACGTGACCAAATTTGTCATTAAAAGCCATAGTAAAATTACAACTTTACGTCAATAAATTCATTTCCAATTCGTTCGCACTCAACCTCAACCATCTTATAATGATTAAAATGCTATACTAACATACTATGGTACAACATCTCTGTATAATTTGACGTATGCAAACTGCTGCACACTAATACTGAAATACTTAGAATGGCATACTTCTAGCACCACGCATATGCTCTTCATGGTGTGAGTTTCGTAGTTTTGTATTTTCTTCCGCTATCACGCTTTACACTGTTCATTATTTTGATATCAGATCAACGAAGACACGTACGTAGAACAAGGTACGCGCGAAGTACGTAAAACTATTAAATATTTTATCCATTCTTCTCAAGTCGTTGAGGACTTACCGATAATTTGATATCAACTGAGCATCCTTCCATTACCGTATCTTATCCTACTATATGGTACAACTTCAAATTTTCAAATAAGACAATTTTCACATGAAATCGGTGCTACTAACTCGTTTCATACCACTTCACAATGCCTTTTGTTGACCTAAACTGACAATCGCATGCCAGCATACCTCTCAACTCAAGTAAAGAAAATTAGAAGTATATATCATTTAATCAAAAAAAAACGAGAGAACCTGATTTCTGCCCATAAACTACATCAATGAAAATTCTGGTACGTGCTTTGCTAGTTGTAATCACTTTCATCAAAATGGATATTACAAAAGAATTAGGAACACCGGCTTAGACCAGGTTGGCCGTGAGCATGAGAATTGCTGCAAAAAATGCTTACGCCGACGACGTATCAATTTTTTAGCAATAAATAGAACTAATTTTCAAGAATCATGTACTTAATTTCCAAGGCACGCTTAGATAGGTACTAGTGATGATAAATATTTTGGAGTCATAATCCCATTAAAAACTTATATTACCCGCACGTACTAATTATAGAATACCTAGTTTTAATTACTCGAAAACTAACACATTTGTGGAATCACTTGATGGTTTGAGGCACTTTTTTTAGAAGTAATACAAAATCGACGGCAAGTTCCGGTTTTATTTAATTTAATCATGCAGAGGTTGGCAATGGCAAATTATTTGGAAGTAAAAAAAACTGACCAAGTAGGTAAATACAATATATTATAATTGTAGCTATAACAGTAATTTGGGAGCAAACATTTCTGAATATTAGATTCTGTGGTTTATATGTATATAAAAAAAATTGTAATTTAATACAGCCACAAGCATGTTATTACGGCCGAATTTATATATCTCATTTGATAAATGATTTTATCTGAACTTTAATTTTATATTCATTACGTAGAAACGGAGAAATTTTATTACAACCCTGCAGTTTTTTTAAACTCCATGCTGTGACGATATACAATGAAACGCACCACCAACTTACCCTAAAAGCAAGTTTAACCTTGTGTTTTGTAAAGATTTAAACTATTTTTAATTGATAGAAAAGCGATTTATTGTTTGATATGATAGAATAAAGCATCGCTTGAAGGTCCGCCGTTTTATAGATTTTTTTCTGCTTCTGAGACCGGCTTAGAAATAATGACTGACTACGATTTTTGCTTGTATTAATTCCACGTTATCTTGTACAAGTTTTGTGGAAAGTTTGCTGTCTCTTCATCATATCCCCTTCATTCACACAATCTTGCATATTATTGCCAATGCTTCAAATATCAAATCGTAGTGAAAAGATACCTACTTGTTTAAAGTTTGTGGTGATGTGGGATAAGTTTCCTCAAGTATGAAATTCCAGTCAAACGAGTCCTTCCAGTTTATTTGGTAAAGTAGTTTTTTTTCTCTTCTCTTTTTGCTTGCATGGAAGCACATGACAGTACAATGGTATGGACTGACGTCATTTGTCTGTGTTTAAGTTATCGTCAGGATTTGCATTGTTACGGTTATTTAATACGAGCAAGGCGCTGAGCAATTGATGCTTATAGTAAAACTACCATTTCAACAAGTTTTTTTTTACAAAAACTACTAAATGTAGTTTTGTTCAGATACATATTAAGGAAACCATTTTGAGCATTTGTGTGATCAAATGATACCATTTAATTTTAAAACAGCTCGGATTATTTTTTACTTTATCGATGGTTGAGGCGCTTCTTTGCCTTCATATCGACAACTATCCTTACTGATCGTTTATCTGGAGCATTTTTGTATGCTAAAAACGGGGAAAACAGGAAAAGATAATTTTAGTTGTACTTTTACTACAATTCGCTGATGTAGGTAGTTTATTGACAGATACTTTACTACAAAATGTTAAATAAACACAGGGAGAAACAAGCTTCCTTACAATCCCCCTTTACATGGCTGCAGTATAATATTCTCCGTCCGAAAGGTTTAGTATGCAATTAACTTTAGAAATTTTTCTTTATCTCAATCTTCCGATTTCAGTTGTTATTGCCCATAAAAGACCATCACGATAATGATGATCAGTGGGCAGGTAGGTATGTTATTTTGATAACACGTGAATTACCACCCACGTACCCAGTTTTTGAATGACAGGTAAAAACTTAACCTGCCAACAAAAATAAAAACTCAAACAATGGTGCTTCAAAATGCAGGTTGCGTACTAATGCCCCATGCTTAGACAAATGATATAGGAAAAATTTCAAGTATTTTTAGCCGAAATATTTTTGCTCGTTAGAAACACAAAAACCAGTATGCAAGTAAAAGTAGATATGTGCATGTTATATTAATACTATACTTTTCAGTCGATGGTTTTAATGCTTAACGTACTCGAGGCCGTCAGTATCAACATGCAAGCAACTAGTGCAAGTAAAATTTATTTTTATGAACATGACATTTTCCATCATTAAATTTTTGCTTGCGTCATATTCGTTATATTTAAAAAGGAAAAGGCTAAGGAATAATAATGCTACAAATTATAATTTCAAAAATGGGTAGTACACGTAGAATAAGTAGCAACAAGACCTCCACCGAGTATGTACCGCACACAAAAAGTAGCTCGCTCTAAGTCTTCAGGAAACAAGAAATAACCAAGTAAAATCAGGTAGTAATGTGATTTATACGTAGAAGAAGTAGCTCCATAGTAATTAGCAAAATTGTAGAATTTTCTGGTTCGCAAGAGTTGTTATTGTTGTTGTTCCTGCATATACCTACTTGCAGTTGCAAATGGCTGAAGGCATACTGCAAGATTATTAAAAACAAAATGCATCATGGAAAGTTTATTCGTGCGTTCATATCTCCTTCACCACTTGCTCACATTCGAAGTGGAATCGAAAGTGGAACATTAAGGTAGATCGCAGAGTAGTATTAACAAGTAAGTGTGTACTTCATCAAGATCAGAGCGCTCGTATTAGGTATTCACTTACAAGTGCTGTCGAGTGTACATAATTATCGTATGACACAACAACAATACGAGTACCTAACAGTGGTCGTACCAACTTCTTTCATACAAATACAAGGACGTTCCAGCAATGCTGGAATCTCATACTCTCTGGCCTGGCCCGAATGCAATAAGATTAGAAATGAGTAAGTAAGGAGGGAAGTAAAACTTTTTATCAGATTATTTCTTGACATAATGTCGTTTTTATACAAAACTTCATGGCATAAAAAACTTGCCTCTCCCTCTCTCTCTCTCTCGTTTGATTCAGCCCTTTTATATACCATTTTATTACTGGTTAACTAACTTGTAGAACTGCGAACTGACGTGTATCGTAGCAGTAGGTTAAAGCAAAGGCAGCAGCATTTTGTCGTCTTTTCTCTTATTTTTATGAATGTGATTTTATAAATGCATTGCACACGGTTCAATGAGACACGAAGAATTACATCCGCGAGCATGGTCACGATAATGTAATGTATCAGCAGAGCAGAATAACAACACGTCGTTTGCCATGTAATAATATTAGAATGCTCTCACTCTCTCTCTCTCCTCTTGTTGCAGTGCTGCTTGCTGGGTTCGCGATCGAAATATTTGATAGATAAAAATCCCTCTCGTACACCGAGCAGGTATTTATGTATAATGTTTGAGTGAACGTGAAGCTATGTAAAAGTATTATTTTCAGAGAAAACATTCCGTATGGTGATTTTCTAGTCACCATTTTCGTCGTCTCATTATTATGTAAACGGCATAAAAATAATATCGTGGAAACAATGAGGCATATTATTGTGGCCATGTAAAACTTGTTTCTTCCTGCTCAATGGAAACAATGGCATGACATGGCTTGCTTTATGCTGATGTGATTGCCTATAAACTGAATACATAAAGCTATTTAAATACCTATACGGTCGGAATGAATTCCTTTCTTGCTCTTTTTCAGCTTATGTTTTGTGCCGTGAACCTCGGCAAAGCCCCCCTTATATATACACACACGGCAAGTGTATAGCTCAGTCGACATGTAATAACAAATATAAATAAACACATAATGCCGTATAGCATAGAGCAACTTGTTATTTGCAGCTTCCAAATGAAAAGAACATAAATAGAAATAATAATACAAGTTCCATTTACTTTTTATGCGTACATAATAAAAGCACCAACAAAAAACTTGTAGTGGTAGCAGCAGGAGCAGCGCAACTCGTATAACAGATCATTATAGAAGCAGGGAAACAGGTATTATTCCTCAAAAAGCAACAGTTCCGTGTCTGCTTTCTCTGCCCACTGTTTCCTTTCCTATGTAACATTTGATGTGTAATAATAATAATAAGCGAATGTATAATGCATGCAGACGGCTCTTTATGGGATAAGTGCAGAAGGTAAAATTTTTTTCTGCTCTAGAAATTTTTCTCGAATCGAATGCGCACGTTATGCTATACGTGTGCTCAGCTTAGCACATTTATTCTTACATACTACTCGCTTGCATGCACCATCCATTACTGTGAACTAAACTCACAATCCAGCAGAATAAGCTTAAGCCCAGGTTCTTCATTCCTTCGGTTATACGTACTTTCTTTTCAAGAAAGTGTTTTTACTCTTTTTCCTTCTCGTCGCTTTGAACTGTGACTGTTTTTCTCCTTCAACGTTATTCTCTTAAATTTCCACTCGTCTCTGCCTGCTTTTCTCTTTCGCTCTATAAGGCCGACAAGTTGGACTCTGGTTCTCTTTTCGATTCTTGCATGTACGAGTAAAAGTAATGGTCATGCCATGTGCTGTACATGTACACGTAGAAGCAACGCTCACGTACCAGAGAACAGTGTAGTGGAGGAAATCCCGAATGTGAACAATACCGACATTGCCGGCCGGTTTTCCTGTCAGATATCGATTTTGTCGCCGTATGTTTGTGAGGCTTTATATAAATGTGTGTTTGTGTTTTGTACGCTAGTCTTATATGAAAGAAGAACAACACCAGCACGCATACAGACTTCCTATTTTTACTGTTTTACTGCTCGTCTTTTCTTTTTTCCTTTGCGTTCTCTTCTTTCCCCTTTTCTTTAGCCTTTTATGGGTTTGTGTGAACGTAATGGCTGCCTACTGACTTTACATGTATGTATGTAGTAAATAAAGCGCTAGACCCATTCCTTTTTGCCTGACTTAATAATGTACAGTTCAATTACCTGGGAACGCTGAAGAAAGTCTAAGAGAAAAATGGAAGATACGCAAATATTTTATTATTTTTCAGTCAGACAGCTTTCTCCAATGTCAGATTTCCATGCATCATGTATGAATCATCCAATAACTCTTTGCAAATTTTATGGAATGAAAGATTGCAAACGGAGCCCAAATGCAATTTTTCAAATTACGTTTTTAGTTTCGCCTTTGCATATACTATGATACGTGAGAGGAGTAATCGTACATTCGATCCATTATTTCAATAGCGTCTAAATCCACTCCTATTCAATGTAGTGTCGTGATGTACTTAAAGATTTCCACAGTGGAAGTTATCAAGGGGAAAGTGCCTTTTAAACTAGAAAAGCTTCCTTAAGCAGCTTTTATCATTTTTTTCGTACTGAGATCATCAGTACTTCAGAAATCACAAATCAACGATTTTTTGCCTTCATTCAACTCGACTCTACATTATTCCTGTTTTGTTCTACTATCAACTATAGTACCTTCTATCTGAGTTGTTACTTTCATGACTAAAAATTCGTAGTAATTATTTTTAGTTTGTGCTGTTGTATTATTCTGTTTGGCTTGCATTTCTAAAATATTTCTTACAATAAAATAGAGAGTTGATATATGTAGCGTACACCGTATAAATAATAACTTATTGCGTGTTAAATAGTGTTAATTATATGCCAGAGATATACAGTATTCAATATCCATTCCGTCGCCTATATTTCACCTCGTAGTCTTAGTCCTCCAAAAACAGGACAACCGTTTCAAAAAATGCTAATCCAAGTTGGCGTTGTGTAGGCATAAGTTATATATAGTCATATATGTTTGTATGTTGCATTAGTAATTCAAACAAGTAGAGTGGAATACATTACACGGTTAATCGTAAGTCACGTTCGAGAATATTTAACTCTTTGGATTTTTGTATCATAAAAAATGGTAAAATTCATACACCTAATTCAGCAATGGCAAGCGACTTTTTAAACCGTCACCTGCGATGTCATGAATAGCAATACATTTATTTTATTACATTCGTTTTACTCATTAGTGTGTGCAATGCTAAAAATGACTAGCCTTACTATGTCGCTTGAGTGCAACCTGTATACATATTATTATTATTATTATCGTACCACAATACTTGGGTTCGTTGTGCACACAACTACAACTATTACCAAATATATCATTTATGGATATGGATGTTTACTCTCTCTCTCTCTTTCTCTCGTTTCTTTCGACTCTCCTTCATTATTAATTTACATTTTATTTACCTGTCCGAAAATCCCAATGAGGTTTTAGTTATCCACACCCTGCCTGCCTAATGCAAAAACATTATTACTTTGTTTCAACTCACACCACAAGCAACCATCATCATCACTCATTCAGACAGAAAAAGAGAGGGGCTCACACTCTACCACCGAATCAACAACATCATGCAACTTATCGTTTTATTCGCTGACGACGACGACGACGACGACGACGGTTCAGCTTACCATATTGGCATATACGCATAATGCTATCCTTCACCGACACTTTTCTGACGCGGCTTATTAAATACCTTATAACACGGCAATTTTCCCTGTTAGCCGATTTGCATTTATTTCGTTTCTGGAGGCTTTGTCGTACGCTTTTTCTTCACGTAAATAGGCGTAATATGCTAAGCTTGTTCTCACAGTTAATTTTTGATGGACCGGTTAACTTTTTCGAGGCGGGTCGTCTATTTTCCATGTTCACTTTCGTTGTATATTACAGCCATAAGAGGAAAAGCTTTTCTGATGGTTCATTTGCATTTGAGAATAGTACACCACATTTTGCCAGCCTCAAAGAAAATGTTACGTTGTGTGTGTGTGTGCATACAATCCAGAGTATTTCTTAATTTCCCAAAAAACAAACGTGGTGCTATAATACGCTGCTATCTTGCATGGTGGGGGTGAATGATGACTGATGACGCAAAGGCATTAATTTAGAAAACGAAAGGAAATTATGAGAAAATTCAGAATATTTAATGCAAGACTCGAAAACAATGCGGTTGAAGAATAAAAATGTTTACGCTGAAACTATACCTTTACGTTGTGTAGTGGGCCATGCCATGATTAATGTTGCTACTTACACGTACCCATGCATGGTTTGGATTTCCACCAACTCGTGTAATATTAACCAGTTCACCGCAAAGAAAATAACTATATAAATAGAACTCTTTATAGAGAGAATCCACGAAAGACACCAACAAACACGGTTGGTACTTTGGTACTACTATACACTTCAGAGAGATTTCATATTTAGTACACAGTAAGGCAC